>BJBW01010177.1:0-63455 GCA_004320125.1 Scolopax mira
TTTTGTTTTGTGCCCCACTCAGGCTGGAGAATTTCAGGCTCTTTTCACAGGGAGAGTCAAGAGCAATGGCAGCTGGTGGTTCACTTTGGCCCGAGAGCAGGTGATTAGAACTAAGCATTGCCTTATCAACTCGGGTCTTAGTCCTCCTATGTTGCCCCCACAGCCCCCCATATGAGGTGGCAGCATACCACCATTGGCTGTGATCCTCCTGAGTATAAATTTGCTTTTCTCTGACAGACGGTGCTCCTTCTAGCTGCTGTAGAGCTAGTTCTGGGTGGGATTCCAGATGCTAGCTTTCACCCTGAGCCTGAACACCACTGTTTTACCCTTCTTTTCAGGCAGTTTTATTATCTAGCTTTTATCTGCCCTCATGAAATATAAAAGTTTGCATGACTTTTCCTTCCAAGAAAATGTAATAATACTGTAAGCTCCAGTAGTACTTTCTAATACCAAACACAGACAGAATTTGCAGTGACAAGTCAGTAGGCTATTTCAGTGAAAGAAACTTTATATGAACCAGCATCCCAGTGAAACCCCATATCTAGGCAAAAAGGATCACTTTAAGATACTACTAATAAAACTATCAGCTTATTTAGGAGTCAACTGTTTTACAAGCAAGTCCAGAACATAAACAACAATTCAAGACATTGTTAAGATACTGTTTTCAGTATTTGGAATTTTTTCCCTGACTTGAAGTATTTATGACACATTGTAGTTAAATGATGAGACTGGTAAAAATTAGTGCAACTAAATGCTTGTCATCAACATGCAATTCCACTGCACAATTGCTTAGAAACCTTATATAAATAAATTAAACCAAGGGAGCAGAGGCTTTTTTTCTTTACCACATAGTGTATTTTAAAGGTAAATGTCAAATGTACATGATTCTGCTATTATTTAGCACTATTTTCTGTAATCACTTCAAAATGAATGTGGTAACAATGATGATTAATTTACTTTCTTTTTGGGTGGACTTTTTACTCAAGCTTGTTATTCTGCCAGCTACCCTTTTACACAAGTGCCTGTTGTTTTTACACTGCCCTTCTTTGGATCTGACCTTATGAAAATCAGCAACAAAATGCCTTCTTTGAGGAAAGTCTAATTTACTTAATTACAAGGAGTGGGCAGTTGTGCACCAATTTCATCATTCTGTTGCACTTGAGGCCGAAAACTGGCACAGAGTAGGGCAGGTGAAAACTCTTTACTATGCTTCCTGTTTATATTGGTCACGCATTAAATGGGATTTTAATGTCTCCTGAGGTAATTTTTAGAGCCAAATTTGTGGCTGTCCCTATCTCAGGTGTGCTGAGTAATTCTGTGAGGGCACAGAGCCTCTTTCTCTTCTGCCAGCCTCTGCCTCCCCATGCATAAGTGTGAGACGCAATGGATGAAGTCAAGTTCCACTGAAGTCAATAATCATATTATTAGAAAAAGATTTCACTCCAAACCAATTCCTACAGTTAGTTTGTGGCATGCCTGGTCCTCAGGCTTGCCAGGAGAGCAGGGAGGGAACACGCAGCCCTCCAGTCCTCTTGGGGCTTGCGTACTTCATGTATGTGTTGTCAGCCCTTATTGCTATCAGGATCAAATAGAATATTTTTTAAAATGTTTTCTTCGTACCCATATTTGTAACAGTCCATTAAAATGCTGTACATTATACGAAGTGTTACATTAAATGTGCTCAGGCCATAAGAACTTGCACAAACCTCCAATCAACACAAGTTCTGAATTGTTATTCACCTGCTCTCAAATTACTTTAAAAAGAAAAGAAGATTCTCCCAGAGATGAGGCACCAGACAGTACAGGTAGCCTGGAAAAGCTCCTCAGAAGGCAAACTCCTTTGTGCTCCACCTTGGCATCCCTGGAAAGCAGAGTACAGCCGGGTACTGCTCCACTAGCATGCTCTTCCTGGCAATCCAGTATCATTTCTGCTACCAGTACTACCAACTCAGAAAGCCATGCTCCAGTGGTGCATGGCACAGGAGTCACCAGAACTGGTTTATGAGGCATTGTCGGCTGAAACAAGACATCAAACAAACATATACACACATAAACAGGAGCAGTGGCGATGCCCTGGCTGCACTCAATATGCCCTGAATATGGCACTTAAAACACAACCTTCTCTCAGCACGGGGGTTCTAGAGCCCGGCTACCAGCAACCAGGAGATTGTGGTGGTAAGAGGCGCAGTGCCCAGCAGCAGCTTTTGGGCTTTCCCTTTTTCCCTTGTCGAGAGACAGACATATTGTGTCTTGATACACATCTGTCATGCAGCCTACAGACCATCCTATCTCACGCCTCCTGACACTTTTCCAAAAACCCCAGGTTTGCTTGTAATCTGGGAGATGAATAGTTTTAAACTGGTATTACTTTTAATATATGTCTACCTTGGATATCAGTAATAACACTGGCAATAAAATGAAAAGGGTACACTTAAAATATTTTTCCCTTGTCAATTATTTCCCCTTTAAAATGAATATGATATATAATATGATATATTAAAAACCTGATGCTTGCTGAATTTAAAACTCCTCAGAGGAAGAGAAAAATTCCCATCAGATCTGGAAAAGTATGATTTGTCTGGAAATAAATGCAGTGTAATAAATTAATGGTGAGGGGGAAAATATGCCTGTATTGCATAAGGAAAAAATACTGCATTGGCTACATAAAGCATTAGTTTTTCCTTTAAAATAAGACACAGTGAAGCAAGATTGTAATATTTGTACCAACTTTTCATTATGTCCAAAGCAACATATTTGCCTGTTTTATTAGCCTTAGGGTTGCCTGGATAAAGAGTTACACTATAGAGCAACATCTCACTTGTTAGAGGTTACGGACCAACTAGGAGTTAATGATCTACTAATGTAATTTACCACTCCTTAAAGAAATCTGTGAAGTGCACTTGGAGAAAACCTCTTTTGATATTAACAAAAAAAATTCAAACCCATTTGCAGATCAAGAAATAACAGCAAACAACTTGCACTAGAAATATTAACTTCTAATGACTACAAAGTTTGTTATTAAGAGCAGAGAATAAACA
The DNA here is from genome assembly GCA_004320125.1 of Scolopax mira. NCBI lineage: Eukaryota > Metazoa > Chordata > Aves > Charadriiformes > Scolopacidae > Scolopax > Scolopax mira. Next base: position 3,039 of record BJBW01010177.1, read on the forward strand.
TATTTTCATGACACTGCCTGTTCTTTTAATAGGAGAATAACATGAATGTAAGGAACACTGGTGCAATGAGAAGTTGGTTCAACACTCCCAACACTCCTATAGACCCAGCAGTTGAGGCAACGGCTCACAGCAGGGTGTCCTAACAGGAGATCCTGGCTCTTTGAGGTTTCAAATGGTAGAGTTCACCCTGCTTATCCCATGCTATAGAAACAAAAGAGTCTAAGCTAGGCAAAATGTGCCTGGACTGCATTCAGCCCTAAAAAATAATTTATCCTTGCAGACAGGCAACTTTGGATATGAATAGTTAGGGATCCCCTGATTTTGCTTCCTCAAATCCATTGCCAGACATCCTTTAATCAGACAACAGCAAATGCAGGAGGCATATGCATGGGCCCACTCACTTATGAAACAGCACCAAAATCCTGATTTCACTGGAAGCAATAGAATGGCCTCCAAGTTGTCTGGCACCAGCAGTTGCCTGTGCACCAGCAGGGGGTGGGAGAAGGAGAGCTGCTGGGCTCCCCTGCACCAGTCAGCCTCAATGTCCACAGAGAAGGAATCATGGGAGGGTTTGAGGGAACTACCAACTGTTTTGCACAGCCCTCACATAAGCTGCAGGCACAGGATGATGTCCAGGATCCGTAGTTTACTTCATTCTTCTTTTCCACAGCTGCAGGCAAATCCATCCCAACCCCACTGCTGACCCGACTGGGGACAGGGAAAAAGAGAACACCAACATCGCTCACCTACCTTGCAAATGTAACGCTTCTCATGCTCCTGAGGAAACAAACAATTGCTCTTGTTGCAGAAATCACACAGTTTTTGAGAGGAAGGGAGAGAGGAGTTAAGCACATGACAGCAATAAGCTTTCTTCACATACTTAACCTGGTAACCAAGTCAACCATCTCCAGGGGAAGCTTAATGCCGGCCAAAGAAGGCCAACTGGAAAGTTCAGCTGCTCTATCTTTGGACCATTAATGTTGGTTGTTAGGTCAAGGCTTCATCCAAAAACACCTACAGTTAAAATTCAAGTATTTCTGCTAAAACTAAAAGTGGCATATTAAGTGCACCCTGTGGGTTTGGGGAATGTTTCCCACTCAAACAAACAAAAAATTCCTATTTTTTTTCCATACCGAGATCAGGCAAGAACAGTCACTCTGCTGATAACTAGTCTTCTTAATAATACATAGAATATTAACAGCTAGAGTACAATAAAACTGAGCCCTGACATTTTAATTTATCCTCTGAAATATTTCTTCTTTCACTGGAATGAGCTGAAATTTTTGAAGGGCTAAAATCTTTGTTTCTGGGAATGCACTGTCCATGATGTTTTACTGGCTTCATTTCAAATGAAAACAATTACTGTATAGTGATGATGTTACCACATAGACATAACAACACCATTAACTATTGTGGACTTCCAGTGTAAATTGAACAATTATGAGTTTTTAAAAATGTCCTCATTAAATTTTAATGATCTGTTTTAAGAGATTTTTTTCCCCTTATTAAAATTAAAACCAACTATGCTATACAGCTTTCTCAGAATGTGGTGCATTACTCTAAGATTCAAATAAATCTATAAATCATAGATTAGTTAATAAAGAGAAACTATCTGGGTTATTACAGGTGGGGCTGGTAGCAGTACCTGTTATTAATGTTGCCTAACACTTACCAATAAAAGATGCTGCTTCCTGTTCTTTAAATTGTTGCCAAATACCATCTGACTAAATAAAAACTTTCTGAGTTCAAAGGTAGACACACCTATTTGGATTTTGCTGGTTTTGTGTTGGTTTTTTTTTTCTCCCCACCTCCCACCCTGCCATGATAGGAAAAAGAGCAAAGAAAGGAAAGAAAAATGTCAATTGAAGTGATTCATCCAATTAGAGAAAATGTTTCATTTGTATTAACTCCCCCTAAATCTCAGTATTTTTTTTCCATGAACTTGGGGGTTTTCTTGTTGTACAGTAAGCATTTGAAATTATGCATGCAGAGGGTTAGATAATGTTTATGAGAACATTTCCATCAAATTTGCCCCAAACTTGCCCAATCCATAAACTCTGAGTGGACTAAAATGGAAAAAACATAAAGTTTTTAAAAAAATCATGCTTTACATACACTGAAGAGAGACTTGTGAAACCTTTGCTGTTACATTTTGTGAAGATTCACTTTACGGTGAACACACTCTGTCCCATGATGGGGCACTTGTTTCCCTCCAGAGGCAGCTGCAGCCTTAAGAAGGCTCTCTGGTGTCCTCACTCCCCGAGTCCAGCGACCCCATCTTCCTCGTGAGATCCATCCCTTTCCCACAGTCTCATCTACCGCCACCCCAAGTTAAAACAAGACTGACTGGAAGGTGGAAGAGACCTTTTTTGAAAAAGCCAGGTTTGTTTTCACCCCTAGTGTTGCATCACCACCTTCTAATGAGTAAACATTGTCCTGCAGCGTGCACTGTCATCGTACTGCAATGACGGTGTATGTACTGCAGTATATAGTCTCTCTGCTGGCATCTGTATGTTTTCTTCTGATCCTATCACAAGTATAAGTACAAGCTCCTAAACGTGGACCCTGTCATAATTTTACTTGGGTTTCCACATGTTGCCAGGCAGAGCAGAAAATGGAAATCACAGGAACACAGCATGCATTTAAAGCTAGCTCTGAAAAGTGCCCTAAATTGGTGTTCTACAAGAAGAACATACTGCAAAAGCAATTCTTTTTTCAGGCAGACTCCTGTAGTTGTGTTATTTGAAGAGATACTGCATTCAAGTTACAATGGCCTCAAAAATATGACAACAATATATAATTTATCAATCTGGAAACCTTATACTTGAAAGAAGCCTTAGTCTAACCTTTCCATCACTCCAATTGAATTGTAAGACCACCGCTGTAACAAGACCACTTAGAAACCACCGGGGTGGCCTTGATAATAATACACATATCATTGTTGAGGCACAGGAAACTAAACCAGATGGTTTTGCTGAGGAAAGCACTTTTTTGGCTTTGTAAAGCCTAAAAACACTAATAGGTCAAGCACAGAAGTGGTGAAAAAGAAAGCTGAAGGAAAATTTATGTAAATAAGAAAGAAACCGTTTTTACAATTATGTTTCCCTCACATAAAAATGGCTACAAGAAAATAAAAAGGGGGAAATGGTGCTGTAGTTCTGAAATAGATCAGAATAGCTTTCTGAAAGGAAAGTAACACTACAGTAACACTTACAGTAGGCACTGCTGCTGGAAATCAATACCATATGATGTGCATTACACAGAACACCTACATATTGTAATTAAAACACATTTCTTTCTTCATTTTTATGTTTTAAATATAAAGAACATTCATTTCTATTGTAACCACATTCTTTCTTGTTCAATCTCTTATTCACAGTCAGACCAAACTTGGAGAATAGGACATGCATGCACCTCTTGAAATACATTAAATTGAAAATAATTTCCACAAAATAATCCCCGCACAAACATATACATATATATATACACATTCACACACACATAAGTGGGATGTGTGTGCCTGTGTTTAAAGCATGTTTGTATTTTCCCACCTATGTTGCAATTGTTTAGAATCACATTATTTACAAACTTCAGCATTTCAGGAGGTTTATAGCCAAAATCCACGAAGAACTTGGTTTTGTTTTTAATCATCTACGTGAGTGAAATTAAGATGATAGTGTGTTACTCTGCTGAGAATTGCAACTATTTCTAATAGTCAAGAAGTCTAACCTAAACTACGCACACTGAAATAAATGTATTATAAGCTCTTGTATTGTTCAGCCTTCTTTACAAAAATGTAAGTTTTTATTTGGCATTAAAAAGAAAAACTTTACTATCATAGTTGTTCTAAAACTTGTTCTCTCTCACAAGGGAAGGTTTGACCTTATTTTCAAAATACAAAAGAATATGTTTGAGAATTATATATACATTTTGCTGCTATAAACTCATGAACTCATGCTCTGACCGAAAGCATCATTATTTAAATGTCAACATTTGCATGGGATGGAGAAGAAATTGTTCTGAGGAGATCTTCAGTACATGCTTATCATTTGTAAGAGTTTATTTTGGTACTGCTCAGAAATAGCCTTGGAGAAAGTGTTCCAAGTCTCCAGTTCAACTCCAAGGTTCTTAGCTAAAACCAGAGAGTTAAAAGAGTGGTTTCTGAAGCCAAAACTGAAGTGGGATGGACCCTAGGCACCTTACTGAACTGAGGGAGCCTGATGGAGTCAGGACAGTAACAGAGAGAGAAAGAAATCGCAGTGGGGTCTCATGGGATCCTATTTTGATTCTGCAGGAAAGATATGACTGTAAGATGCCTGTTTTATGACCAGTGACACCATCTAGCACCTCATGTCAAGACTTGAACTCTTTTGTAGGGTTGGAACACTTCAGTTGAGGGGCAACGTGTGCAAATAATTTACTAAAACAATCGCATCATGAATTTACTCTGGCAATCCACTTATCTGTTTTTTCCCTTTAGGCTTAACCAGAGGGAAGACAATCTTTACTTCTTGGACCTGCTGACCCAGAACTCTTGTTGTGTCATGAAGAAGTGGCTCTATTACAAATGCCAGTAGCTCAGTGCTGGGTGAACTTCACAAAGCGATTTAGCATCTTTCGTTTGAACCCTGTTATCAGTGCTGTGGCCACTTACATCAGCTGTATGGTACAGTATCCTGAGAACTGGATCAGTATTTGGATGAATGATTGAATGTACTACCATGGTCAAATATGACTTCCTTTATCCTGGACACATCACACCTCCACATGGCCAAAGCATTCACATGAGGAAATCAAAGACTATTCTGCCATTAGTAAGTGTGTACTTCCTTTCATAATGTGTTGCTTTCTCAAAAAGCATTTCATATGAGGCTTACTTCTCCATCTATAAAAAGGTATAAAAAGGATAACAGATTTTTAAACTTTTAGAAAGAAACTAAGGTAGGATAGTCATTGTCTCTGACGCACATGCTTCTAGAAAAGATACTGCTTCAATAAATACCTGTCAAGAGTTTTATGAAAGTTCAGTAATTGTTCCAGACAATGGAGCACAGCTTATCAAACTTTTCTACTACAGATTCATACAAGCCCTTCTGCTCTCACAATTACTTCATCTAGATGGCAGCAATAAGATAATCAGTTCAGTTGATTGTCACATCAATCAAAGCAGACTGGATATTATTTTAAGATCAATTTGGCTTAATAGAGACAATAATTACCCCAGCTCAGGCAAGCTGAAATGAAAAAAGTTCTCATTTGGAAATATATAAAGTACTCTTAAGTACCTAGATGGCTCAAAAATCTTTACCCTCATACTCAAAGAATTCCAGCATTAAGGGTTTAAAATTATTTCTTAACTTTTGTTACAAGGGATTATCTTTGAGCATAAAATCTAAGCATCAAAGAAGGAAAAAACATTTTTCACTTCAGACCATTACAAAAGGGTAATAATCCTAATTTAAAAGCATGTCTTTAAGTTCATGAGCCAATCTCATAACTATATGAGGTATTGATACTTACACAGACAGATATAATTGACTTTCCTGTTAAAACCAACTATTTTCAACAAAGCAAGAATCCCAAAAGCAAGTATTCTGCTGTGCTTATGAAAGGATGTGTGAGAAAAAAATTAAGTCTTATCAGACTGAGATAAAACGTATCTCAAAAAGATGACACATCCTTAATATTCCAAGAAAACAACAAAACAGAACTAGAAGTACCTTGGCCAACAGTCTTGCTGGCTGGATCCTTTTCTTACGCACAAAAGTAAAATTTTAAAAGCTCCTATCAGACGGAATTATTTATATTTAACATACAAAAAAGGATTTCCCACAACAGAAATGATAGCAACAGTCTCCAAGGGTCAATCTCTACCTATTGGAGTAAACAGAAAAATCATGAATGAAAGGCCAGGTGACGGAAGATTTAAACACAGAAGACATCACTGTAGATTGTATTTTACTATCTCAATTTCAATATGTGCAAAATTGTTTAGTGAAAATAACTATGCATTTTCTTGTGCATTTTAATCACAGAAAGTATGAATCAGTACCAGGATCAAGCAAAAAAAAAATAAATAGAAAGATAGAAAGTCTCTCTTTAAACAGTTTCTTAATGTGCTTGGTTGGACTGTACAATAACTTACAATATTATTTCTTTATAACCTGTTCTTTTTTGTTTTCGTGCTTTTACATTACATTTTCAATCTAAAATAATGGGAGCTGATTGCCATACATTTAGAATATCAAATGGTCACTGATTTCACCATGAATTTAGGCACATGCTCAATTTTAAACATTTAGCTAGAGCTGTAATTAATTGAATCGGAGCCAATTATGACCCAATTATGAGTCGTCTGTAGTTATTGCTTGAAATACTGCTAGATTTCTATCAAAAGCAAAAGAAAATATTTCTAGAGCTGTATGAATATTTAAAGAAAATTAAAATTATGATCTTCAACTTGTTTTTCTTTTTTTGCTTTTGTAAGATATATATTGATAGGCTCTTCCATAGAATTCATCAGTGCAGTATTTGTGCTCTGCACAGCACTAAGGTGTGGGCAACGCAACGGCAGAAGGCAACCTGAACATCAGCAGGTAATAAAGAAGAAACTGAAAGAAAGGAAGAAAAAGCCTCAGCTGTCAAATCCTAATAAAAAAAACCCTAATAAAAAAAAAAAACCCTGCTCTTTTCCCAGAGCCACTTTCTAACATGACTATGTTCTATTTTTTGGCTTTCCCTTTACATCTTCACAAATAAATGTCTCTACTACACCCCCAAGAACAGCACTTCAAAGGTTTCAGTTGCAGGTTACCTTAACAACTTAATTTACTGTACTTAGCATATAGGAAATTAAAAAAACAACCCACTAATGATGGATTGATAGGTATCTTATAATGGTCCAAGTTAAATATTTCTGAGAATCTATATTTATTTGAAATAAGACTCTTGAGTGTCTGAGGAAATTTGTATGATGCCTTGTGTTTTATAAATGGCACAGAAATGAGTCAGACTGTTAAGGTTTGCTATTGTATTAAAATTTGAAAATACCTAGAAAATGGTTTACTAGAAGTTTCTGCAACAAAGGAAAGGTAAAAATTACCCTCAAAAAACAAAATGGCACACGGAAGACTCATATATTAATAGTGCTGATATGTTGTTTTTGCTCTTCCAACTAGGTGGCATTGATCGTCGTCTCTGATACTATCCCCTGAGACTTGTGATGGATCACAGTAGAGTAAAAATGGAGAAAGGAGGGCTAAGAGGCAGCAGCAATTTCTGCAAAATCTTAAGAGTCACTAATTTACTTGTAGGATACCTGTAGGATAATAATTCTACACCTTCCCCCCCCCCTCCAAACTTTTGCTGCCTACTTAATTATATTTTGTTCTCTTCAAACAGTGAGTGGAAACGTTTCTTCTATTTCATGATTTTCATTCTTCAGCACATGCTGCTGTACCTGATCTTCAGTTCCTGCACGTGGCAGTTCAAGACCCAGCTCAAAAACCTAATCAAACATGTATGCCAACTATTCTCCCCTGACACAAGCCTATGACACAAACTTCTGAATCATCTGCTACTAAGGCTGCCCTCAATCCACAGCTAGCACTGGACACACTGGCAGCCCAGCCCTTGGAGGGCACCTTCGTGCTTCCATGCTGGCAAGCACTTCCATGTTTTACTGCATACAGAAGCATTTGCCCAAAATCCCAGTGGTAATTGGATGAACACATGTGATCAGAGCTCAAGAGTCCTGAGTTCTGCTTGCGCTTTGTAACCACCAGACGTTCTTCACTCCAAAACATACAGGATACGATCTCTCCATGAAGTGAATGGGAGTTTGGTCATCAACTTTCATGAGATCAGGAATTGACCCATAATGTTTTATAAATCAACGAAAGGGAATGTATTTATGGTTTTATTATTATCCCTAATAAGGAAATAAGGAGAAAGAAAACACAGTACATGGTCTAGTCTATACGCACATGTGTTACTTGTATTAATATCAATGGGATTTAAAACTACATATGGAGAGGATAAGATATATCCCTATGTGTTCAGCCATATGCTTAAGGAAGCTCCCCAAATGCTTGTAAATACAATCATGCTTTCTAACATACTATGTATTTATTTGAACAACGTTAAATCTCTAAGCCCTACTTTCCAGTCCATTAAAGCCTCAAATAATTGTTTATTTCCAGTTTAAAGTTACCCTCTTTTTTAGCCATTAGAAGGCTGCCTGTAACCACATTTCCACGGTATTCAGGGAATTAGAGAATTGATAATAACTCTCCCATTATCCAAAGGGATACCTCTCCGGGAAGAGAAATACTCAAGATGTACTATATTTTAGTGAGGAATTCTTTCCAGAAGATTTTGGGACAGGCCCAAAACGTGTAGCTGAAAGGTCTGGAATGCTACTTACACAACAAACATGTGTTCGTGCTGTAGACCTCGGACAACTACATTCCTTCTGGAGGCCAAAGGCCTTGAAAGCTAGTCATTCTTCTGGATAGACTTGTTCTCATTTCCTTTTTGTTTCTAAAGGTTTGAACATAGGATAAGGGTCTGACCCACTAGGCACAAGAGGGTTATTTTGGATTTCCCTTGTGGAAGAAGACATCAGAATTCATCCCACGATTTATGATCTGGTGCAAGTTGTCTTGGAATAAGATAGCCAAAGTATTTATGGAATATCCAATGCCTGCTACCAAATTATGCTCATTATGTTCATGCAACTGATCATTTCCTTGGCTTATCTTTTCCTTCCTTTCAGTTAAGACCAGGTAACTGACTTAATGAACGCTCTTGACTACAATTTTATCCATTAAAAAGATGATTGGAATGGTTTACGGATTAACAGCTTCAACTAATTTAGCCACAAATATAAAACAATAGTCATGGAGGAATAGTCCTGGCATTTGTGATGTCCTTCCCACCTTACACACAAATGCAGCACAGAACTAAAAGCCAACCTTATTTATAGCTGGCAGCCAGAAATCACCTTCTTTGCTTACTTGATGTAACCCTTTCGATGCCAAGGGGATATGCCTGTTTACTTTTTTAATATCAACTAGAAGGAAAGTTCATATTGTGGTATTACAATTTTGTTTTCTTGCAGTTTCTTTTTGACCCTAAACAAGAATAGAGAGCTCAGCTTTTATTTTACCTTTTAAATTTCAATTTACAATAAAAGGCCCAAATCAGACATTTTCCTACTTACTTTGTAATATAGAAAAACAAAACAAACAGTCATCATCTTTTTAAACTACATCAATGAACGGTGGAGCCAAATCCGGTTTCCCAGCAAGGAATTATTAAAAGACAGAAATAGTCCAATGACCACAGGAAATCTTTAAGCACCAAAATGGGGACAAAAGTCCCCTGGGGAAAAGACAATATTTCCTACATGGTCATTCATGTCTCCTTGTAATACAATACAGGGGTATTGTTTGTTTATCTGCTTAAGTAGATGCATGGAATAAAATTAGAAACAAATCCTGACTATGAAAACATTTTGAACACCAGATGCAGACACATATGTGTTGCAATAGCTGCCATCACAACAATGCTGTGATGCTTCTTAATGCATCACATTAAGATGCACATCTTAATGTATAACCAGCTAGACCTTTGATCATTAATATATACACCATTCTTGCCTCGTTATAACAAAGGCCACCAACCTCCAGCAGGATCTTTGACTTCAGGTCACACTGCATCTTGCTGCAGTCTTAATATTGCTCATAAAAATTGTCAAAACAATAGGAGAAATACTCTAAAATAGATCCACTTTATAGTCAGTCCCCCTTTCCCAAGGAATTCAGTCAAGGAATGTAAACCCAAAGATTTATTTTTCTGTTCAGGTCATGCCTGGGGTAGACTGCTGTGTTACTAAATTCCCAAGTCTGAAATCAAGAGCAAGACAAGGTTAACAGTCCTCAATAGGCAAAACCATCTTGAGATAGCCCTCTGTGGACCTGAAGTTACAGCAATAAGCATTATCCCAACCACAAAGATGATTCAGAAAAAGGCACGTGGCCCACAGCTTACCTCAACATAGTCCCTGGCATGGCCCCAGTCTCTCTTAGCATCCAGATTGCCCAGGCTGAAACAATCCAGCTGTCCCAGGTGAATCTTTGCTACAGATCGGCTAATTTTTCGAGTAACAAAGTTAGCCCCTGGAATAGAAATAAAAGGTAGTATTCAGCATAGTCACAGTGGCAGATAACTGGCCACAAGAAACACCTTATGTAGTTCAGTACTTGGTACTTTCAGTCTTCATTCACTCCTCTCACACCACCTAGACCCATGCCATCTTTTATCGTTTGATTAGGCTAAGGAGCTTCCACTGCAAGTGTCACATTAGCTGCACTTTCACAGCAAACATCTTTCTTTGTGGGACTTCTTAAGCATTCCTAATTTGCTGCCTCAGTATTCAGACCAGGCATAAAGCCAAAGAAAATCATTTGGAATGTCAGTTCTTAAGCAAAATGCAAAAGGTTACATAAAGAAGACAGACATCTTAGACCACCCTCAAGTATTTTGTTGCCTTTTCTTTTTTAAATTTTTTTAAGGAATGCGTACATCTAAATAAATTACTTTAAAAAAAAAAAAAAGAAGAAAAAAAATAAGAGTCTATCCAAATATTAAATATTCCCCAAAGGACTGGTAGTTGGTTAAACGGTAATGGTTAAATGCATTCTACTTCTCTAGCTATTTAGGATTCTTTGTCCCCCAGGTTCAGTGAGATCATGAAATTGTGATTTCAGCTTTATCAGTTGTAGGCTGTATTTTATTTTATCATATTTATGTATTTTGTTCACAGTATTGCTTTGAAAAATTTGTGTACTATGTTTTCCTCCTTGTAGAGTTGCTTTAAATAATATTTGTTTCTAGTTATTTTCATATGTTGATTTTTAGATTATGACAGCTGTGTTTCTAAACCATGGTAGTCTCCTCAAAAGCAGAGGGATTTGAATTTAGACCATGAATTCAGGCTAAACAAGTCCAATGGGCATTTGCACACTAATGGGCCACAAAAATTAAAATTACATGCCTTTTTAATACCTAAAAAAAAAATGATTGAGTGGTGACAGATGATACTTCATCTCAATGGAAAGCAGGAAAGTTAGTGAAAACAACTGCACTTATAAAATCCTCTTAGGAAATGTCAAAAGTCCTAAGTAATGCAGCTTGTACATTCAATGCATATATGTAGGTTTTTTCATTATGGAACCCTGCTCTTGAGATAAGCATCTCAATATTTTCTGTTTCCTCTCAAACAAACACTAGGCTGCCACAAAAAAAAAAATTATTAAATAATGTGAAGTGTGTTTTTCAGACTACTAATTTTTCCTGTAAAGAAAACTACAGCACCTTTTTGTGTCACTTGACTCTGCAAAAGGTAAAAAAAAAAAAAAAAAAGAGTGCATCTATAAGAACCATGTTGAGTGCATCAATTAAATAATTCATACTTTATCATGGGATTAAGATAGAATTTTAATTTTCTGTCAACTGCTGTACTAATTAGAATTCCAGTTATTATTAGTTTATATCATCAGTTTGTGATTTTTTTTTAGTCCAGTTATTATTAATTTATATCATCAGCTTGTGGGTTTTTATTTTTTTAAGGACAAAAATCATATAGTTTCCATATTCCCTGTAAAACTGTTCATATAAAAAGGAAGCTTGCAAAATACTGTGATTTACAAAATTTCAGAAATAAAATATACTGGAGTGTCTTTTTTTATAGCAATGTTCCTCAAAAATTGGACAAATGAGTCAACTGCAGGATGAAAGCCCAAGGCCTTCTTCCAGACTGCACCCTGCATACTCAACAGGAGAAACAGGATTATCCCAAAGATGCACCAGTGAAAACCACAGGGCCAGCACTGTGATTCTGAATTTCTGAATTGCAGAAAATTCTGAAATTCTGAATTGCAACTTCTGAAAGCAAAGTACTGTGGTTCCCCTGTTCCTGGACAGACAGGCTTGCAGTGAGAGTGGAGTTCTGACTTAACAGAACCAGTGCCAGAGGCTCTGGCTTAGGCCGACTGGTACTTCTCCAAAGATCAGTTCCGCTTTTTATGTGGAGATCTTTACAGATTATTACTAACTAATTAAAAATAGATTCAAACTATTACACAAACATTGCAATTAGCTCTGAAACTTCCTAACCTTCTGCACTGAAATAGTTTCAGTTAGCATTATTATTCAGTAAATAGCAGTTGAAGGAAAAGCTTTTTTCTAGGATAAAATATACAGCTTTATGTTCCAGGCTGCGACTGAGTAATAAGCAAAACTGCTTGCTTTTCAACGCTACATTCCCATTTGCAGTAAAAGCAGTGAGAGTTCTAGTCATCATCTGCATTAAAGCAAGTTTTACTGTCAACCTACACGACTAATGATCATCAGCTTCCATTTTGGAGCAACCACTGCCTCAGCAGAAAAAAAATATATCATTTTAGGTTGTGTGTGTGTGAGAGAGAACTTTTATGATATCAACTTAACTTGAAATATGGAAATAAAGGGTGGTTTGAAGGAGGAGAAGGAGGGTGGTTTGAAGGAGAAGGGAGCCAGACTCTTTTCAGTGGTTGCCAGTGAGGGGTAACAGGCTCAAGCTGGAACATAGGAGGTTCCACTCAACTATGAGAAAAAACTGCTTCCCAGTGAGGGTGACAGAGCCCTGAACAGGCTGCCCAGGGAGGTCACGGAGTCCTCTTCTTTGGGGATTTTCAAGACCTGCCTGGATGCAGTCCTGAGTGACATGCTCTAGCTCTGGGCAGTCCTGCTTCAGCAGGGGCTTTGGACTAGATGATCTCTATGGTCCCTTCCAACTCTAAAAATTCAGTGAAATTCAGAGAAATATGAAAGATACTGCACAAAGAAAACCAGATTTGTCTAGCACAACAGCGCAAATACTAGTAACTGCTGTCTTCTTGCAGAGTCACTGAGAACTGGAGAGAAACAATCTTCAAAGGCCTCCAAGTAAAATCGGAATATACCTCAAAAGGCTGAAATGAGGAATTAAAAATTTTTCACCACAGTGAAAAATGAAAACCTTTGTTTTCCAGAAATATTCCAGTAAGGGTTCAAAAAATAATACCAACCCTCTTCTTGGAAGTGCCTCAGCATTAAAGCTGTGGAAGAAAACTATGCTAACGTTCATTCTGAGACATGTGATTAGAATTTTTTTTTCATGCAACTAAGGACTGAATGGCACATTTCAGAAGCATTTAAATGATACGTTTCACAAATAAAGTTTAAATACTGATTCTCTTCAAATGCAGAATCTTAAAATATCCCATTACACTATATGTTTGATCCCAGGCCATTAAATGCACATCATAACTAGAATTTAAGCTGATGCCCACTGGAGTCATACAAAAGAGTTAAGGCTATGTCAACATTTCCATTGTAAAGCCCTGTCCTAGGGATTTGCAATCAGGCTATAAAATCTTGCTTTGGCCTGAAACTTGGCAGACGTAATGTCTCTTTCCTCAGGAATGATTCTATCTAAAGGTCTATGCAGAGTGTTACAGATACCTTTATATAACTGAATACAAAGTACCTTTTGAGAGACATAAATGGTTTGGTTCCTTCTTCCTCAGGAGTTATTGGGGACATGCTAATGTTGAACCTAGGAGCATTTCGCTCCATAGAAGAACCAGTCAGTGCCAGCAAGAACATCACCAGATGTGCTGGTGTGTTAATCACTTCACCCTCCATGTTGATTTTCATTGAACCAACATGATGCAGCGGTTAAAATGCCACCAGTTATCAGTGTTGAATAAGACCTACGTTACTATGCTACTAGCATAACTAATTTACTTGGAAATGTGTTGGTTGTTGCAACAGAAACTAGCTTAGATTGGCAGGGAAGAGAGAGATCAGAGCCCCACATTTGCCTCCTGACTGCTTGGCTTCCTCAGTTCAGAGAGGTTTTGTAAAACACGCCTCCCTTCTCACACCTAGTATGAATGTGGAGTGTTCATAACTCTGTAAATGCATGATATATTTTGACTTATTTGAAGACTTGTCCAAAATGTGTGAGAGTGGCACCCTTGTTGGAGCTTACTATCCTACCGCAACTGAGAGAAGAGTCATTCTTGTAGGGCCAAACATGCTGAGCTAACGGCCTTGCATAGTTACCTATGCAGCAAATACACCCCAACCACGATGGGCCAAACTATGCAGTGGTTTGCCTTGCTACTGACATCACAGGACTTGCTGTACCACAACAGCAGAGATCTGCCCAGATGTTGCCAAGGATGCTTTGGTGAGTCCTCACATTTCAGCAGTTCTAAGCAGCCTTGGCTGAGGGGTGCCTGACAAGTTTTTACATTTTAAAAGGGGCCTTTAAACATGAGTTTTCATGATATTAGCAGCTGATTCAGGAACCCTGGGCATTAGCTTAGATTTATCTTCAAAACCCAAGCCCTCCCTCTGAGATCATTAGCATTCCAACTGGAAACATAAAGTCTGATTTACAAATGCGATTTATGCTAGATACAATTTTAAACAAGGATTCCTCATCAAGCAGACCTGCTCTGTTAAACACATAACTTGTCAGCAAACCACTATAGGAGTAATATACAATAAGAAGAAATAGCAGAGGTATAATGCAGTAGCTTCAGCTCTCCAGCCCAGGCCCATGTCCTGCTGTGCCACCTGTCTCAGGGTGGAAAACAGCTCTCGTAGCTCATCCCTCTGAGAAAGATGTTGCCTACAACTGGCACAGATACAGTTTTGAAAGCTGGACACATCCCTCATTAACACATATTTAAAACTATTGCTTTAGGAAGCACGCTGTCAACTCCCTTAGAGTTCCAAAGCTGGATACATCAAGAAAAAAAAAATAAATCTGTGTCTCTCCCATTCCTTTTATCAGAACTGGGGTTTCACGCTTTGTGTATCATCAGGAAACTGGCTCTTTGAAGTAGGTGTTTTTCTCTCGAATCTGTGGTTTATAAGAGGCAGACAAATGGACGAAGCAGCTTTAAGAGCCACTGTTATACCAACTATTTATTTTCAAGAATCCTCATTTTCCAAGCTCTCAAGGCTACATGCAAAACTCAACAGATGCCAAAACTGCAGTCTTAGGAAGACTTCTATTGCTGTATAACACTAGTCAATTCATGCATAAGAAAACCTGTCATTAATCCTAGTAACATCATAGAATAACCATCAATCTGATAGCGCTTAATAGCCATACTTATCTATCAGCTGAGATCCAGTCCTAGCACAGTCTATTAAGTTGCTTTAACATCTTTTTCTTCATTTTGCGTAAAACATGATAAAAAAGGTTTCTGTCTCTAAAGATGCTGGCACAAGAAAAAAGGTGGGAGGTTTTTTTTTTTTTTCTTTCTCCAACTTTCTACAGTTCTGGCATAGATTCTAGTGGAAGCCTAACAAGTTCAAACACATTGCGTACCCAGTGCTTCTACTAACCCAAAGGAACATATTTCTCTTAACATATAGATGTTGGAAATGACACATTTAATGAGATCATTAAAATGTTTTGATTGCCTGAAAATCCACACTGCTCATAATTTCCATTCTATGAGAAGCTTTTCCATTTTTGGAAGATGAAATTAAAAAAAACAAAGCAACACTCATTTTTTTTCTAAGAAAAGTCCAGTCTCCTTTAGCTTATACTGATGAAAATCAGTAACAATTATTCTGAAATCAATTGAGTTATGTCAATGTAAATCAAATGAAAAATCAAGCTATGCATCTTTAAATTAACCTTCCATATTTTGGGTTTAAATTAAATTTTCAACTGTATCTTGATTGAAACAACTGATACAGTACTGCATTTTGGTAAAATTAGTAAAGTAGGTACTTAGTAGATGTTAAACACATGCATTTTGTGAATCCACTCTCAACGTAAAACAACAAATTATTCTTCTCACAACAACAATTATAAAAACAGAAACATCACTGATTGGAAACAATGGAAAAATCATCATTAAAAAGGATTTGTTTCCTTCCAAGCTCTTCATAATATCCTGCAAATTTTACACAGCAATTACAGATATGTTTAGATGAGCTTGCCAGAAAGCCCACAATAAGATTTTTGCAAAATGAAATATATATGAAATAAGGGTGTTATGATTCATAAGCAACTCATTGTAAAGTCATGCACTGCATGGAGAGCAGCTTCCTGACCTGAGCAATAAATAATTTTATTTCCTGAAACACGAGATACAGTGCTTTAATCCTTACATTTTAATTTTGTATAGCATAGCTGGAAATACTTTACTTCATCATAATGTTTCCAATCTCTTTCTCTCTTCCTTGAAAATTGTTATAGTACCTTATGATAGTGGGTTTCCCAGATTTTTAATACACTTGGACTGTTTTTCCCACATTTTCGGTTTATATTCTCCCAACTATTTTCCAATGGATATGTGAGATCTCTAAACAGGAAAGATAAAGCTGCTGATAATAGGCTTGTTTCTAAAAATTATTCTTCCCAGTTATTCCCTGGGAAATAATTATGTAACAATAAAATCCACAGATCACAGTTTGAAAGCAACAGTCTGATAACATGAAGATAAAATTTACCCTCATTGTCAAGTGATCCTTATTTGGTATTAGCTTAAAATGTATGATTTCAATAAAATGAAGCGGTACTAGTTCCTTTAGATATTGCTAACAAAGATGTTAATCAGCGTATCAACTGGATTATTTCCTTGTATAACCCACTGACACACATTCTGAGCTTTCCAATACCAACAGTAAAACACGCTAAGCCTTGCTTGGCCCCATTTTCCATTTGCACCACACTTTTCCATGGAATTCCTTGGGTAACAAAAAATATGCTACTGTCTGTATTTAAAAAATGAGGAGATTGAAGCAGAAAGGTAAAGGCGTGCAGAGGTAGGAAGCAGCAGCAGTATCAGGAGGGCTGCAGATTGGAGGGGGTTGATGCTCTTCAACCCTAGAGCACCTCTGCCCCCGACATCCACTCGCACACTGAGAATGTTGGGGCAGCTGAGGGCAACAGGGGGGCATATGAACTAAGCATGGAGGCAACAAGAATTAATTATTTTTATAATCAGAGTGGAAAACAGAAGGGAGAGGCAATGTTGTGAAGAATGACAAGGTACAGAAATTGGGAGGGAACGCAGAAAGTAGGGAGACTTCCCTTTTTCCCAATAGATGGAAAGGTAGCACAAAGTTTACCTGGAGGGACAACTAGCAAGGCCTGTAAAAGAGGCACGTGGAAGTAGAGCAAGTGACCTATCCATCACCACCAGAGGATGAGAATCAGAGGTGACATTTGTCACTGCACGGCAAGCTAAGCTCCCCTGTGATTCAGTGGAGCTAACCCTCAGCCGGGGATCTGTCATCAGGGCTTTAAACTCTTCACCACTGTTTTGCATACAAACAGATATAGGTTTCCCAAAGAACAATGACAGGATGATTTCTATGACTACACAGCAGTAGTTCTCTAAAGTCACTGTGAAAAAAAATGATGTTTAATTAGCAGTCAATCTGCTTGTGTAATGTACAACACAAAGCTATTAGATTTCACATTCAAAATCCACTTATTCAGGACTAATTACACCCATCAGATGTATTATATGGGCTTGTTAAAAGGAAAGGGTGACATACCAGCAATAACTGCTCAGCAAAAAGTGCTATTTTAGTATATTTCCTTCATATAATTTTTCTTAAATTAAAATATTTTCCCTTCAGGAACTGTACACTGAACAGGAAAAGGTGAGGCATCAAAGATGCCAAAGGGAAAACCAACCATTAATGCTGAAAACAATATGTAAAAGTGTTATTCCTGTTCCCAAATTTATGCTGTTAATGGCACTTACATAAACAGAGCAGCTTTTCGCTTACAGAAAATTTAACCTTTTGCTCCAAACTATTCACTTTGATTTTTTTAATCGCAGTTCATATATCCTAAATTTTAAAACAAAGGTAAATGCCTTTAGCCACTCTGATTTGTTAACACTCATTTAAGCCATGTTTTTTAACTTGTACAACTGAATTAAAGCTCTCATTTAAGCTGTCACAGAATTAGGCAAGCCCTTGCTTGTATGAGCTATGGCTAAGCATGAGCTTACCCATCAACACAGATTCTATATTGTTTAAGCGTGTGTAAACAACCGGAGTTAAGTACATGCTTTGCTGAATGGTTACTACAATAGCTAGAAATGTATGCAACCAAAAGGAAAATCCAGCACTTGTACAAAATGGAAATGTAATGCAGTCTAAGGGAACTTGCACAAAACCTGGATTTTAACTTATTTTCTTAAATAATTATCAAAGTTCAGACATCTGTGACCTTAAATTTAACACCTCTTTCCTTTTCTCCCCGTCTTTCCCCTCCTCCGTCCTCTCAGCAACCAGTAGCACATCAAAAAAGGTGCTGTTTGATGGTTCAAGCTGAGACATTCAGCCTTTACCCTAGCACTCCCTTGAGATGAAGCTTTTAATCTTACCTGGTGACACATGACTGACTAATACAGTTTCTTGGACCTTGTGACCTCTGAGGGACTCAGTCTGGTTGGTCTCAGCCTCTCCAGGTGGCTGGGACATCAGCTTGCGGTGGGTCACTGTGTAATCAAAGCTTTACACAGGTCTTCTGTGACTTTCTGTGCACCCCCATAAGTGCTAACTTTTCATGTGCAAATTTCTGAGTATAAAATGTACCATTTAACTTCAAGTCGGGGGTAAAAAGAACTTTCATTTACTTCTACTGAATGCAAAATAAATTGTAATAAGAACTAGCCTTAAAACCAATCACAGTGGCATTCAGTTTTACTGAGTCAGTGCTGATGTGTTTTCTTGGAGAGAGAAAAATGGTCTAGCTACAGCTACAGCCAGCTACAACTTATTTGAAACTCTGCCTCCTATGCAAACTACTAAGCTGTACTAGACGGGTTTGACACTTATACAGCATATTTCAAGATGTCCCTAATTCTATGTATCTCCCCTTTGAGCTTTGTTGCTCAACTGTTTTTTTCTTAGGATTTTTTTCTGGTTAGCTTTGTGACAGTGGTAGTTCTCAAGGCACCCTTTAGGAAGCCCTCAATACATCATTTGGTAAATGCATTTCAATTTTCATAAACCACCCCTTGATACAGGAGTCCTGGAGCCACCAAGAGAGGGTTCTGAAGCACAGTTCAACTGTATTTCCAAGGAGTTGGAAAAAGCCACAGGCAGAAGTAACAGGGAATGGGTGGGTAGGGAATAGAGAGAGCTGAAGGGAAGGAGGAAAAGAAATCTCAGCTTCTGGAAATACAGGAAGCACATTGTTTTTTTCTAGTTCTTGAACAGGGCACATAAAACACAATGTGCTGTATTTTCTTCCATCTTTTGTGTTATGACTGTTTAGATTCTCAGCTAGGATGTGGTGAGTACTTCTCCGACACCAGTGATTATCCCAACAATTCAATCTACAAATCATCAATTGCAATGGCCTGCATTTGCCAGTGCAATGACAAATTGTTCCAGCTACAGATACCCCTCCAGATTCATATCATACTAAGCACATAGCTCTAAAAGAAGAGCCAAAAAAGATCTTCATTCATAGAGTGTGCTGCTGTGTGCAGCCAAGCTGGTGTGTGACATGGGATATGAGATCAGCTCTCGGGGGCTTGCAGCCCACTCTGCTCTTCCTGCTGTTCCCCAGCTCTGCTTCTGAACAGGGACAAGTGGGACTGCAAAAAACATAACAGGGCAAGACTGAAAGTCATTATCTTGGATAAAACCAAAGGAACTCCCCTCAAGTGTAGTATTTTAACAATGGACCCTCTTGAAACAAGCTTCAAAGTATTTATGGGGGGGAAGGGAGAAACTCAACCCTAAAGTAAACTCCCAACACTAACAGTTTAAGAAGAGAGTAAGAGGGAAAGGCAAAAGCAAGCTGACAATACATCAGGAAGAGTGCAAGCCAACAAAGACAGCATGTCCCTTCTCCTTCTGAAAGACTTGGACATATTTGGCCTAGCTCTGTTGACCTCCTGCATACAGAGGGCCAATAAAAACATTATTTTACCTAGCCGTAGTTGCTGCTGGTTGCCTAAACCTCCCATAAAAAGTTATGTCCTTATTTCAGAGCAGGCCATGATGGCTCTCAGAGGACCCTGAAGTTAAGTAAGGGTGCTACAGCTTCCACACCCAAACCCTGAACTGGAAATGCCACCAGGCAGAGGGGCAGCTCTCCCACAGGCAGAAATGATATGTCAGGGGTTGCATAAAAGCCCTGGCTGAGAGTGAACCCCCCTCTGGGACAGATCCTGGGCATTTTGCTAATTCTCACTTTAAAATGAAGAAAGCACCAAGGCAAAGGAACGGACACTATTTACTGAGAAAATCACTTGAACACAGTAAAACAGAAAAATTATAGAAGCTTTCTGAAATGCACATACATTTCAATGAATATTCCCTTTTTCAAGCATTGCCAGTGAAACTGAATTCCACTTTTGCATTCTTCCCTTGTGTGAATAATGTTTCTCTAGTGTAATTAATACTTAAATTAAATAAAAATAAATATGCAGCTATAAGCCCAGAGAACTCAGTTTTCTGGCAAGACAAACTGGTGCAGTTTCACTGAAGTCAGCTTACTTAAGTTTACAAAGAAGGTTCCAAACTTAAGTATTGAACCATTAATGCATCAAATTGCGACCAAAATTTTGCATAAGAAAATGCAAACCAAAACATTTGGAAAGCAATTAAATGGCAAAAACCAGAGCGTCTAGATAAAATGCCTGTTTATCGCCGTTCAGCTTGTCCTGTTCACTACTGTTTTAATATCAGTATTTTTAAGAACATTTATTCCTTTGTGGACTCCTGAAATTCATTGTTATCCTGTTTTTGTGATATTTCCCATTTGAGTTAGTTTACACTTCCTCTAGGAACAGAAGAGGCAGTCAGATCACCTGCTGTTCTGAGGTGCCTGCAATACTTGAGCACAATGGGGTGAAACCAGGACAGAAAGTTAGCCCAATTCTGAATTTCCTGGCTTTGTATTTTTAGTGGGACCTTTCACATTATTTTAATATCCCCATAGGTAGCCGTGCATGCTCTTAGAAACACACATACACACATTCTGTACGTGTTCAGGAAGAAAGCTGTAAATTCTAGCATTAAAAGTTTGGACTACATGTGCCAGTGTTGTTTTTGAATGCACAGCAATACAGTTTTCACGAGAAACCTCTAGGTTAATTACATATGGTAATTTTTTTCCTAGTAGGATTGCTACCTGTGCAGAGGATAGACTTGCTCTGAGAGCAGAGGCTACTGCCTTGAGGCAGGGATCCTCTGGACTCTGAAGCTAAGGAAAGACATCTGCAGAGATGGAAACGATGAATTCACAGTTCAGTCTGACTGACGCTGTTATGGAAAAATGAATGCTATCCTGCTGCCTCTGCAAATTCTGACAAGGTGCTTAGAAAGTCACTTAACTCATTTAGTCACTGTTGCATATTCTTCTGTGCGGTTGACTATCCAGCACTCAGATGCAAACAGATGGGAGTTTCATTCTGAACATCAACCAATCAATCAATGTAGACTTATATTTTTCATACCTTAGTTTCTCACTCAAAAATGGAGATAAAATGCCAACATTTTACAGGAATTTGAGAATGTTAAGTATCTTGATATTTGTGAAACGATGCAAGGGAAGTAACCCAGAAGAGTCCAAAAGGGATGAAATAATTCTCAGTGCAAGGCTTGAAGAGTGGCTTTGAAAGGGACACAAGTCTGCTGTCAAAGAACCCCGTTCTCGCCCTCTGACTCCAGAGATTGAATATCTAGTAACTCAGGTGAGAATTCCCTATCCCATGCAAGGAATAAGGAAGATGGAGCCTGTGGGGGAAAAAAACCAACAGTGCAAAAAAGGGCTTTATCAGAACACATAAGCACAAGTTTGAGTAAAGTTTGTGGAGGCACCCTTTGGTCAGCCGTTACGCAATTTTTGAGCTAACCGAGTTTGCAACGTTCCTTTTTCCCCACTTCATATTTTTCAGGATGTCTTCATATTTACCTCATTTCTTATGCCTGCTCTGATGTCTTCGGGTGGTGAGGAAGGAACTTCTGCAGCCACAAAGCACAGCCTTCTTAAATTTCCCACTGCAGTCTAGAACCCACTCTAAAAACTGGGCAAACTGAACTTTAAATAGCTTCCCAATGCACGCTGAGGAGTTCGGCTCTCAAAGGGAGTTTATCAAAGGGCTCAAGAAGCAGGGAGGGAAATCGCTGAAATTTAACCCTGAACCCCATGTGAACCCAGGGATTGGGACTGCATATTTTCCACTGTCCTGCCATCTGCTGCTTCACTGCACATGGTAATCTTTGGCAACCCCACTGAGAGCTGCCTGGGCTATGGCTCTGTTCAGACAGGGTGTAGAAAGAAAAGACACTGAGAATGTCATGGCTGGCTGACCAGACTGCTGAGATCAGAGAGATTATGCCTCATTTGCTCACCAAGCCCTGCCAAAAGCAACACCATTTAACTGCAGGTACTCAAAACCCAACAGGCATGTTTAAAGGAATTCTAGGCTTAAAAAGAGGACCATTCATAATGTGCATTTGTTGGGGATACTGTAGCTACCACCTTTTGGCAATTATTCATGAGAGTTTTAAAAGAAAGTTTACACTGCCCAGTGTTTCAGGTACAAGTGATATCTGGCAGAAAGCATCATAACCAGATTTACAGGACATACAGATGTGGAAGGTGACTCAAGGCAGGAATAAAGAAAAAGGGACTTAATAGCCTAGCAAACAGAGATAAACACAGAAAAAACATAGCTGTTATTTTAAAACAGCTACAGTCTGTTTATCTCCCGGCTGTGAAAAGCTGCACAGTATGGGAGCGTGAGGGTTTGGTACTTATATGCATAACCCTCATATGTCATATCATGACAAGGGACCTCCCTTGAGCCAGAGCCAAATCTACATTTGTTCCCTGGAGCATCCCCATGGGCTCTGAATGCAGCAGGCGAAGAATCAGCTCTCAATCTCTGACTTCCTCTAACCACAGTCTTCTGGATAAGGGCCCCAGCCCTTTCAGTGATAAAGTACCAAATGGTTACCTATGGAATTTACAAAATTATGACTGTAAAAGCTAAGGAATATTTCTTAGAGTGTCTTAGAGCTGCTAAGGGATATTTTCTGAGGGTGTTAGACCTGCAAGAAAATGACTGTAGGATACAGAGTTATTCTAGGATTCAGAATCAAATCTTGCTGACACCAACTGCCTGTCATTAACATATCTCCCTCATCCTCTCTGCTTCTGCCAGAAGTACTAGAAATGAAGATGTAATGTGTACATGTGTCTGCAACAACATCCTGCCCTATTTCTTCACTCAAATACTGATCTTGGAAATGACAGTGCCTTCTCATATCTGCTTGGGAAAACAAAGACACTTCAGTAAGGTAAGTTTCTCTAGGGGCTGCAGAACTGTAGTTGTCAGATGTCAGCATTGACAAATGTTCTTCTAATTGCAAGGGGACACTACAAAATTGTCCTCTGACTTGGAATAGACAGCCGCTGTCACCCTCTCTTCTTCCCTGCTGCTCTACTGCCTCCACTCTGTCTGCCTCACAGGGAGATCGGCAAAAAGACAGAAAAAGCCATGTAAGAGGGGAGGAACAGACATCTCTTTCCCAGCTCCAGCTGTGTTGGAGCCAACAGGCTCCATTGTTTTGATGATTCCAGGACCCTCGCGTCTCATTTCATCCCTGCTTGACCAAAGTGCACAGCAGAGGTGGGAACTGCCTGCACTTACAGAGGGAGCTTCTGAAATCCTTAAGCTGTTCTCTCCTAAAAATGACCCTTCTCTCTGAGAGCTAGAGTCAACTAATCCCTTGTTGGTAGATTCTGCACCCAGGTAACCCTCATCATTCATGGGAGGGAGTTCAGCTAGTGCATCAGCTAGTGCTGAGCTTCGTAAACAGAAGGCAAGGAAATCAGTAAGGCAAAGAGATCAAACATGCTTTCCACAGTATTTTTCTTTGGATACAAATGCATAGCTTGAAAAGAGTAGGTTTAAAGTAAAAAGCCACCCATTAACATCCTTAGTTTAAACTGCTTCTCTGCTGCTAAGCTCAACTGAATCAGAGCTCCCCGCTCCCGCTCTCCTTCTTGACTCATAACCTCAGTGACGGCCACGAAGCCAGGCAGAGCCACTTCATAAAATGTACTAAATGAAGCAACTTTTAATAATAACAAGGACTGGCAGGTAGCCATGTTAGAGGAGGAAAGACCTAGTAGGAATGTCCTGCAGCATAAAAAGTCTCTGTTGTTCTCATTACTGCAGAGGAAGAAAATCTCTTTAAATGCTTTTGATTCAAATGATCATTTGACAGAAACGACGGACAAGACAAATGGCTGTAAAACAAGGCAATTGGATTTCCTACCGCGACAATATCTTACTTGGCTCCCATGACACAATTTCTCTGTTATTCTGCCTTGCCATGGTAAAGTAAACTTACAGGCTACCCAGAAAACAGATGAGTGTAATCCGTCCTTTATAAATTATATCCCTTCACTCAGGGAAAGCAAATAACTTTGCCTGCTCTATAATAACTGTTTCTAATACTTCATTTATTCTTTAAATTGTTTATAAAACACTTCAAGAGAGGTCAAGACGAGAGGGCAACAATAATTGGAGATTAAGGAGACTCTCTAAGTATTTTGCGCCTGTGAGTAAACACTTTGGCAATTGTTATGATACAAGATAGATCTACTAAAAAAAAAAATCAGCTTATTTATGATTTTCTTGAACACACATGTTATTTCATCTGAGAGAGAGTCCTCATCTTTTCCACAGCTATTTCAATTCACATTTAAGCAGCTCCAGATTGGCCTCATGTCATGTGGTGGGCAAATATCAATAGATATTTGAAGAAACCTAAAGGAACAATGAGCTGAGGGTAACTGATCTTGTTCTGAAGTTTTCTCCAAGTCTCCTGAGGAAGCAGGGGTTTCTTCCTCAGAGGTAGATCTGCTAAAGCCCACAGAGTCAGGGACGGGCAGAACTGAGTTTGAAGGACAGGTATGTGAATTTGCATGTAGAACTGGTATCTTGGGGTGGCAGGGTGAGGGGGGATGTTAAAAAAGAGGTTTAAAATAAAAGGGGATATTGTGTCCTTTTGCAGTCCCTGTGCCATGATTTTGCACACTCTGGTTTTTGTTCTTCCTATGCACACTAGAAGTGGTCATGTTCCAGAAACAGGAGCTCTACAAGCTCTCTGCAACATCATCTTTTGAAATGTAGAATGTCACAACTGTGCAGATGCTTTATGAAGCCGAACTATATCACATTGATTAACACCAACCAATATAATCCACACTTTGGAAATACATATGGATAAAATTATATTAAAATCTTCGAACCCTCAATCCATTTGTTGCTTTTAAAGTAGGTAAAATGTAGCACATCAGGAAAAAAAATCTTTAGTTATGTTTTTGTATAGCCCAGACCAGGCGACTAAAGAAACCATTCACATCCCTCAGCATCTCACCCCGCCAACTGAAAAATACAGCCCTAAAACAAGTTGCTGAAATAGAAAAATCAATCAAATTCTGAGTAATTATGCAGCAATAATAAACTTAAACATGAAAAAAATGTTTGCTGAGGGATTTTAAAGTAGCCAGTACCATAGGCATGTGGATTTACTAAAATGAAATAAAATTTTTAAATTATTCTCAAGAGTTTCAATGGGATTCAGTAAATAGTATTTAATTCATGACAAAGTACTCTCTTTGCTCCTTTTATATGATAATAAGGTTGTAAAAATGCAGGTTCAAGATTCAGATTTTATATTGTCCCTCTTTCCTTTCTTTTTCTATTTTCTTTTTAAATACCCACTTTTCCTCAATCTTCTGAAAGGCACATTGTCATATGGATCTAGCCAAAACACAAGCCTTCTCCAAACTACTTCAGCCTAATACCAAATCGATATAGATTTTTTCCTATAATTTATTTTAATTACAGTAAAATCTTTCTCCTTAAACCCACATATTCCTTGCCACTACCTGTTAGTTAAACACTGCAGCACTGTACAGTCCGCATGTCAGCCAGGAGGTTTACTACAACCAAATAAAGCAGCTTATCCGAGCAGAGTGAAGTTCACAATGTAAGTAAGCAGCACCAAATTATGAAAAAGCTGCTTGGGTTCCTTTCCCCACAAACTGAATTGAAAATTGTTTTCACTGATTTGTTCGTTTGTTTGTTTTATGATATAGGAACTGAACCACAACTGTTACCTGAACCAAAGTCTTTGTTGAACCTAGTCCAGAACTGAACCAAGAAGAAAATACTTGATCATTGGCTCAAAATAATTGGTTAAGAGAGAATTCCCCACATGAAGCTCACTTATCCCATAACTTTACATTTCAAATTTGGTATTTTACAGCATGAACTGACTCAGAAATACCAAGACAGATAAATAATTATTGGTATGACCAAACTGAACTGACTTGAGTCAGAGAAAAAACAGTCCAAAACCAAACCATTTACTGTTTTTTCATGCTGTTTTACTTTTTTTTTTTTTTCAACTATTGGTATTTTTTTCAAGCATTACAAGCCCATATTCTTGTACTACAGGAAACATGATTTTTCTTTCATTTAAAAATGACTGATATTAAACTTAGCAGTTTTTCCCACAAACATTATTTTGGAGTAAAAAGGAAAATGAGGCTAAGAAAACATTTCCAGGTAGTTGCCACCTACATCATTTCATAGTTGACTATTTCTGCTTTTGGAACTAGGGAATTGGCAGGTACTCTTAAAACTATTCCTTAATATTATGGTTCTGTCTTGAAAGACTTCTCTAAAGCACCCACCCTTTCAATACATAAGTCTCCTAGTGCTTTGAAAAATCTGAATGCTCTTGCTGTCATTTAACAGAAAGTTTGAATTTTTGATCAAGGCAACCGAACTACTATTCATTTATCAGTAATAACATTCTTTTGAAAATCAACAGAACTAGACTTAAGAGTCAGAGCCTGTAAGCATCAAGATGCCTCTGTAAGTGTAGGATCACAGTGATAATACTCTGTGTAATAAAATGCAGAAACATTTAAAAAGATCTTACTGCACCATGTGGCTGCATAAGCATTTCTTTCTGGATAGATGACAGAATAATAAGAGGCATTTCCCTTAATCCACTGAGGATTAATGTTCTAGTTTTTCCCCTCTTAGTACTCTAGAGTAAAAGCATGTTTTTAAAAACAAGTGTTAAAAATTTTTTTTATTCACTACTCAGCCTTTTGTATTTAATATTAAACTACCTGATTTAAACCTGTAGAAATAGCATTTAGTTTGAATGCAGCTTCATGTACATGATCAGTTTGGACAATTTTGACTTATTCTGCTTTTACAGCAAATTTTACTGAACATACTAATTCTTTCATCAGACTTTCACGAGCAGGCAGCCATTTTCAAGCATCATCCATATACTCACACACATGCATAATTTTGGAAAAAATGAATGAACTTTCCCTGATGACTCTGTGGGTTTCTTCATGGGTGTTGATGCCTGGTTATACACATAAATGTGATGGTAAATCAGATGATATCACCCTACCACCAAACCCACAAGGAACCTGTACAACCATAGTGACAGGAGACACTTAACTTACTTGCAAGTAGACCAAAGTTGTGCAATAACTGCAGCACACTAATGAACTCAAACCCAGAATTGCTTCATCCCATGATTTCAAAACAAAGACCTTATTTTTCCTTTAAATGCAGTTTAACACTATGATACTTCTCTTAAGAAAAGCATCATTATGAGACACAACTAAAAATTTAATAATGACCTGTTATTTATCGGTTAGTTTTCTGACACTATGTTGGCAATAAATCCTGGATTCACCAGCATGACAAAACCCCTTGCCAATTCTTTAGTAACACCAGCACTTTCAGAACTAGGCAGCAAAGGTAGAATTTGCCTACTATTGTTACATGAAATCAAGCTTCCAAGTTCCCAGCCCGAGTTATTTTACACCAATCTAGATCTGTTTTTCTTAAATATTGCATGGTCTTTGGGGACCATTAAATATGCTAAAAATAAAAGAATCGTGTATGTGCAAAACCCTTTTTTTTTGTGTGTAAAACTCAAACAAGTTTAAAGAAAAATTGCTATTATTTTTACTATACATCATTCTACTACTTTATAAACTCATTTGTAGTAGCATCCTCATTAGAAGATGTGAACGAAACATGAGCTAGCTAGTGTCCATTGTGTATGATTTAAAAAAAATGGACTTGACACTAGGAGAACATTTAAACCATTTTAGAAAATGGAATATCTGAAACTTGGGAAGGACTGCAGACAGATAGATACCATGAACCAGAACACGGTAAGGACTGTGATGCTAGACTATGCTGAGCTGAACGCAGAGACACTTTCCTAAATGCAGAAACATTGGCACTTCTATGAGGACACACCGAATATACAGGAAACCCATGGAGCCACCTTCTAGCCCAGATGTATGACAAGCTCATGTAGCTTTCACCAAAAGTCAGATGATTCAAATCACTACCTGGAAATGCCAGCTCATCTGGAGAGGTTATGGCCCAGGACACACAGCAGCACACCATTCTGCTACCCAGGAAAGGAGAAGTGCGTACTCTACCTCGTTTTAGACCTTACAGTGACTACCCCCAACAGAGAATGACAGCAAATCACACTACAAGCATTAGTCTATCACTTAAGGAAGAGACAGAACACTTGTGCCATCTCTCACTTTACCTGCAATGTACCTAAGGGATATAAAACAATCAGTGCAAGGATTTGAGAAAAGGAAGTCACATTCCTGCTGAAAAAGTAGCAATTACTGGCCTGATTTTTAATGGGAGATGAATGCAATATTAATGCAAGCAAACAGCATGGAAAAAAGGAGTGTTTGCAAACTCATATGAAAGGTTTGGATTTGCTCGAGCTTTGAAGGCGCTTTAGCATAAATACTGGTACCATCCCTAAACAACAAAGTGCTTAAGACAAGGGAATACCTGATCTTTGAAAGTGCACAATGTCTCCATTTGTCTTCAAGAAGCACAATAGTGGTAAGAAAAGATCTTGTACTCTTTTTTTACAGTCTGGAGCAAATAGAAACTCAGTGTAAGTGAGCACAGCATACCAGGCAACACAAATATCCCTAATAGATGCCCACATGCCTGCCAGTGACTCAGAATATGGGCATGAGGTGGGGCTGAGAAGAGACAGGTATCAAAACAGCATGCACGAAGGAGATATATAACTTGAAAGCAACTGTTAAAAAAAAATATAAAAGGAATATGAAGTAAAAGGTTTCTCAGTGTTACTGATGCTTTTCTCATGTCATCTGGATGTTTTTTAAGTCCAAAACGAGCTCTGAATTTTCCAGATTCATTTTGCTTAGGTTTGGGATTGATTATTCTAAAGTTTCTGGCAAATATTCTCTATCTACCAGTTGGTGGATATTGATGCAATGATCCTTCCTCTTAACATAACTTCTTAAATATAAATATACATATATATATATATATATATAAAGGGATGTCAACTGGAGGTCGCAGTTGCTTTGCTGGACGATTCTTTTACTACCTGTAAATCTATTTGCATTTAATGTCATGAAATCAAGCCCTCACCATCAAAAATAAAAGTCCATTAACGCTCCTGAAGCATTTCTATAGCCGTGGTTCTCAAACTCACATATCCTGGAGCCAAAATTAAGAGAAAGTAGAGAACACATGACATTGTATTCTCTCTGTTGGCTTAGTTTTAATTTGTTTTCACATACCAAAGAGTAACCCTGAAGGGTTTCATGGGAAATGTGCTGTCACCCTGCTGACTGTGATAGCTTTGTTTTAACAGCTATCATTCTATAGGGATGAGATACAATACAGATCAAAATATGCAACTAGTATTGCAACATCTAAATAGCATGTCTTATCAGGTTTAATTACAATAAATGTCAAGTGTTTGAGAATACTCATGTTTTTGGATATAGCTTCCATTTGCCAATTGGTGCCTAACAATTAAGTAGAACATATAATTAAAATTTAAGTGTCTATGAAAGGTAAATCCTTGAAAAGGAAATATTTTATCACAGTTGGCAAGTTGTGTACTTATCAGCAGTGTGGGAAACATATAACTGACATTACGTACTCATATAAGTCCTTTTAATACAGGTTAAAATCTGCTCAAAAATACTTGCAGTTTGATGAACAAGACTGACACAAATCAACAGTCTGTCCCACTGCTGAGATTTTCAGCTATTTCAAAGTCACAGATGTTATATTTATAAACTTAAGGCTTCAATGCACCCCCAAAAATTACATAATGCATTTAATGGCCTAAAATCAAAGTAACTATAATTGCAATGTTTGCCCATGGGGTTTTACCTCGTATTTTTAAACACACCTTTCTGGGAACTTTCAGTAAGGACTTAGGTCAATCAAGGCAGAGAAAAATTTGTTCCCAATTTCAAACCAAACTCTGACCAAATGCTCTGGCCCTAACCTTCTCCCTGACCTCAGATAAAGTAGCTTACCTTCCTATGACACCACTATAAAATCCAACTAGATGATTAATCTTATCAGAGGTGACATCTGGTTACATTGCCTTTCTCATTAATTTGCTTTCAATGAACCCTGAAGATTTTATTGAGGAATAATCAGTTGACATTTCCTTCTGCAGTATTTTTTGAGCTACTAATAGTGGAACTGTTTTATGGTGAAATTGAATCTCTCTTGTTCAGTTTCCCATCTCTGAAATGATCAAGTGGGTTAATTTCAAATAACTTTCCCTGAACAACATGCACTTTCAATGGATCTACTTTTAAAATACTATTTTAAATTATGCAGGACAAAGTAATTCCCTCGAATGAGAGGGAAATGTCAACCTTTGGGAGAGCTATTTTAAGGAAAACAGGATGCACGCTGCTGAGAAATAGTTTCGGGCAGATGCTAATGTGGCCTGGTAAGTGTGGCAGTCGCAGCATCAGCAGGCTTGTCCCTGGCAACCGCTGTGTCTATCAGCAAGGCACAAGTGTTGTACACCTACAAGCTGTACACCTACAAGCTTGTACACCTACAAGGAACCACTTTTCACGTCTCTGCACCTGGTAGAAAATGCTGCCCAAAAAGGTGAAGGTTGCAAAATAAAGCCTGCAGAGTCTCACGTGCTTAGTAACAGCTCTGCAGTGATACCCAGCACTCTGAAGATGAGCTGTAAGCAATTTCTAATGGGTGTTATTTCGTGTTCTCTGGGGACACAGCAGCATCATTGATGTTGCAATCATTGATATTATGTACTAGGAAGCACACAAAGCAGAATTACACTTGAATATCTCACAGAAAATGTATATATTTGAGAGAATTTAGGCGAACCACAATAGTGACACACAAGTCCTCAGAAGTTTAGGAAATAACTAGTACAATAACAATTAATAAAATGGTAAAAATTAATTACTTATAGCCTCCTAATTCTTGCCTGTATTTCACTTCATGTTGGCATTTATACATTTGCAAAAAATGCAGAATGATCACATTTTCCATTGTGTTTTATCTGGGGATAAATAAATGTAACAAAGGGGGGAAAAATGGGGAAATGGGCACCTAAATCACATTATTTCTAAAAACCTTACTACAAGTTCACACATTAATGATGCCATAAGAACACTACAGGTGAGATGCACGCTCCAACTACTTTGTTTCCCATTGCTGACTTCCTTATCTTCCACAACATTTTATTTCAAAGCTTGGGGCTGATATTTCATTTAAGGAAAAAAAGTCTGCAAATTCTTAGTTTAAGAAACTAGCACTGATGTCTGCTAATATAACTTGAGAAATCTTAAGAATTACATGGTAAAGTTTTCTAAATATAATAGTTTTGACATTTTGTAAATTGTGGCAACGCTCTGCTCTGCTTTTTTTTTTTTTTTGAGTAAGAAAGGTTGATATCAATCATGGAAGATAGCAAAAACTGTAACCTACTTCTCAACACGGTATAAGCCACAAGGGAGCACATGATTTAACGACAAAAAGATGCATCTGATAAGATAATATTTTGCTCAAGGAGAGATCTGGGTTGTGAATGCAGCTGTTCCAAAAATCTAAAGCCACAGGCAAGAAATTGCTCAGTTTCTGTACGAGCTCTATCCATAACTATTTAGATAAACTGATGACAGACCCCAGAAAAGTGTATCAGATGAAATAGTACAAAATCAAGGCTACTTTGAGATTGAAAAGAAAAAAAATTAAGCGATCGTAAAGATTCCCACAAAATATAATTGCAGAGTGAATCAAAAATATTTCAGTAATTAGACTGTTTAAAACAACATCTTCCTTTATCAGTGACTCATTTGAGAAAAGTATCTCTCTCTGTTGGGATTCAGTTCAGGTTCATGATTGTTTTGTTCCCACATGTGACAAGTTCCATGCATGTCAGCTGGACTACCTGCTCAGGCTATGCAGAAATGTTCTCAGTCTTCAATTCTTATTATTTAGCTAATATTTAGCTAATATTAGCACTTATCTTAGTGCTTAGTCTATCACTGCTTTTAAAATGCAAGCCCATTCATATTTTGGTGTGATAACACTGCATTGATATATCAGTATTTGCTAGTACACAACTCAAGAATAAGATGACTTATTAGCAACATGTAAATTAGACAAAAATATCCATATATTCTGATGTCCTCTGATCAGCACTCTCTAGTTAGTCAGGTTCAGCATCAGCAAAATTAACCGAATTCACATATTTTGTAAGGTCAGATCTTTTTCATAGGAAAACTCGCGTACTTAAGTAAAATAGCAGAGAGGCATTACCTGGCAATTCTCTGTTATTATAGTCACTACTACTGCAAATCCATCTGTGCAAGTAGACCCTAATGCCCACATTTATCCCTACTGACATTTCACTGCATGTGTAGATAAGAAAACACCTGCACGGATCACTTAGCAGGATCAGTCTCACAGCAGGGAGAAAAAGCCAGTAAGAATGCATATCTTCAGGACACTGCATGCTTTCTCTGTTGAAACATGCAAACTAAAAAGCATGAAATGATCTTGGCTTCTACATAGCACACAACTGTCTGAGTAACTCCTTTTACGTTGGCCATGGTACCTTGCCATCAAGTTTTCAATATGCTGGGCAGATGATCCCTGATGATACTAGCCAGCCTGCATTCTCCTCATCCTCAGTGAGGAGTCGGCAAGACACAAGCAACACTCTGCGGCCTTCTGTGATTCAGATGCACTTGTGAGTTGGGAAATTTTGTAGTAAAGAAAAGAGACATAGCTCTGCACTGAAAATTTTACATGCTTATGGCTTCCATAGGCCTAAATTTACAAAACGAGCACCAGCAAAAGCCCTTAGTATTTCCAGTGCTATTAGGTTGCTCAAGCTTCTCTTGCACAGAACGTAAGGAGACTAGCAATTAGTGTCCTCCACCAAAGAAATGAGAAAGGGAAATCTGGCAGATATTGGCTACATCTCTTTATAGGAGATGCAGGAGCACAGCTGTTACACTAGTGATTGTAGGGATTTCTTGTGAAAGTTGGTAGCAGATGTCACCATCTGCTTCTGCCCTCTCTATGAAATAGAGGCAAAAGCAGGACTGAAAAGCTTGTTTAAAAAAAAAAAAAAGAAAAAAGGAACAATAAAAAACAAATTCAAAAGATACCTAAACATGTTTACAGTGAGTTGGAGAACCCCTTACCACCTCCCTCCTGGCAAAACTGTAATCCAGATGCACAATAAAAGCAAAGAACACTCCCCATTCTCTTTAAATCATAATTTCTTTTCATTTTGATCTTACTACATGTACTTTGACAACCTTCACCCTGCAATCTAACACCTAGCCATTTCCTTCCCGGCTGAAAGAGATCACAGAAATGAGCAGTTGTATCCTTTCCCTCTGGCTATACAGCAATGGTCTGATGACAACTGCTTTACCAGGGTTGGTATCAGACAAACAAAAATTCCCTACTGAATGATCTACACAATGATGTCATGTGTGGAGGCAAAGTATTTATTACTTAGGGAGAAAAAAAAAAAGCAACAAAAAACAAACAAAACTTCTGTTGCATTGTGGCAGGAAACATGCTGTACATGTTTGTACATCTTGGCAGATAAAGATCAGATGAGGCAAGCAATGAAGTGGTTAACCAAATCAGAAAGTTATCTCAGACATCCAAAGGCACATCTTGTAAATCTGAGAAAACTCCTTATACAGAACCGAAGAGAAAAAAAGGGCTTGTCTGGGAAGAAGCAAATGACACTGTCAACAAGTAGTTTGCTTTCTCACTAAGCAAAGAAGGTATTAGTGAGATCCAGAGCCCAACAAAAGAACAGGAATCTTTCCAATGGTGTAAAAAAGGCTTGGATCGAGCCCCAGCTTTCCTGAAAACTAGACTTGCTAATTGCCTCACTCTTCCACTGTCAAAACTGTCATGTCACTGAACTGAAATACCCTTCCAGTATTGCTATAGGGCAAACATTTCTACACTGTTAATACTGTGAGCCACATTCAACCACCAGCAGGAACTTGCTGGCCACTGTCTCTCCTGTTTGGTATCCCATAATGTTGTCTTGGAAAAAAAAATAATAATCAAAAAAGCATTCTATAAAAGTTCTTTAGGTTTTCTTTTGTTTGTTTGTTATTGGAAACAATAACATCAACACCTCATAGCTTACAGCCACTATAGAGAGCGTTTTGCTTTTCAGGCTAGTGTAATATTTAGACAATAAATCAATAAATAAGCTTCTGAAATGGAAGATTACATTGTCCTTTGGTATTATTATAAATCAGGAAACACACTTGAACTATACTTGGGTAAAAAGTGATGAAAGTAACTGAAGAAACGAGCTTTACCAAGGTATACTGCTAATACAGGTCTTTTCCCCAAAGCAAGCAAATTGTGCTTATCTTACATTACCCGACCATCACTGGAAGCATTATGCCAGACCCTCAGCTGGCATAAATCAACATGACTCTATTCACTTCAGTGCAGCTGTGTTGATTTATGTGAGCTGAAAAGTATGAGCTGGTTAAAAAGTAACTATTTCATCGTATAAAACTATAAAAGTGACAAAGAAATGAAAACTACTAAGTATAATATAAGGAAAAATTAGAAAGTACTACAAAAGGGCTCAAAGTAGATGCATGGTTTATTAAAATTAATCAAACACAGCCACTCATTTATTCCATATGAGATTTTAGATAATATCCTCTGTTGTTACATACACATATATCTCTTGAGTATTGACACTAGTATTTGTGCAATTTAATAACGCTGTACTATTCCCAAATTAAGACATAATGCTCAGACAGTGGGTTCAACCAACCTGAAATCTATTGCTGATGTTTTCTTTAAAGTCACTGTGGCTGTCAGAACATGAAACAGCAGACTTAAAAGCAAGCCCACACAGCAAAATTAAGTGTTTAGATTTGCAGTATGGTGTGACATCTTAATAACTACTATTGTTATGGTCTGTCTCTTATCAAACAAGATAAAAGTAGAAAAATCAAATTATCTTCTCAAAGCCAGCACTTCTCTCAAACCTTGGTAATTTTCAGAAACAGGAAATCTCTCATGTTAAACTTTAGCACTCTTTACCCTTACGAATTCTGTGTTGACTTCCCTATTATTACACAGGCTACATGAGATTAACTACTGCTGCTCCTTTCTGAGTTAAAACTAAGAAAGGTAAAGAGAAAAATTGATATTCTGAATTAAGAGCTATATCTTCCTAAATTCCTTTCAAAAGAAAGCAGCTCTTGAGATTAGACAGTTCTCATTTTCGCTAGGCTTGTGTACCACTGCCCCAGCAGTATAATATCTGACCACCACATGAAGAGAGATCACAAAGCAAACTCTTTACAATTGTCTCTTCAGTTCAGCCCCAGTGACCAGCTACTAACAGCCCTAACAGCCACTTGGCAGACAACTGCAGTTCATCATCCTTCACATGCTCTATTTGATCACAGCCCACAACAGAGGTTGGCAGGTACCAAAAATGCATTCTGTTCATCCTTACCATTGCCTGACAGTGTAACATACCCCATGGATCCCTGCCTATGAGAAATAGGAGGATTTGTTTCTTCACAGCCTTTCCCTACGAATATGTTCATTGTAGGAAGCTCACAGAAATTTTCAGAGGTATGATTAACACTTCATATGGGGAGAAAATACGCACTGACTGCCTGGACAAATCACCTCTGCAACCCTGCGAGAGGCACTGCTGCAACCCTCTGCTCTCTGCTGATTCCCAGGCATTATGTTTTGTGCAGACAACATGCACTTAGTATCACCATTGACAGGATGCTCTATTTGATCAATTCCATGTGACACTAAACCAACTGGAACAATCGTATGTAATATTGGAATAAAACATGTATTGGTTGATTTAGATATTCCCAATCTCTGAAATCAGTAAGGAAAATAAAAAAAAAAAAGAAGGCAAATCATAAGGCATTTTAAAACTATCATGTATATTACCATCTCTGCATAGAAGTTAGAAATCCCAGTTAAATCCTCTTTTCCTCACAAAGTGTCTTTGCAGTCTTCAAAAACATTAGGAAAGTGATGAATGGCTATTAAGAAACAACTTCAAAACTACTTTTCTTCTGTTTTATTCTCTTAAATTTTCAGACTTTCTCCCATAAAAACACTAAGCAAATGGCACTGGGCTGTGGTTACAGTTGCTTTCATGGCATGTAGTCCTGCTAAGTTGAATGGAGCCAACTGAAATAATTTCTAAGATGAGATTCCTGTTGGTGGCACAAGGAGCTTGAAACTGCACCCACCACATACACACAACCAAAACCACAGCCTGAGACTTCAAAGCACACACTAGCATTCTCCACGGGGACATCAAGTGTGTTGAAAAGAGACTTTGGATTGACAGCTCCACTGCAGCAGTGTCAAAGCTGGAACAAATGTCAGAGGCATCAAAATAGCAAAGAGCACTTTTCAAAATGGCACAAGCCTATAAGAGAAGCAGCACAAATGGTAAATGTGTTCCTGTAATTTCCATCTCTTCTTGTAGTTCCTTAGTGTTACTAGAAATCATGCCAAGCCAATATTTGTCGCTGTATATTCTTTATTTGGTCAGAATGTTTTAATTACATAATGATAACTCAGAGCAATTTGGACATGAGTTTAAAGTGCACCAAGACTATAGAGTGGTGAACTCTTTAGAAGTGATGCACCAACTTCTATCAGCAAGTATTTGATGAACCACTTACTGTAAATGTTGCCTACCCAGTGTAGTATGATGTTTTGCAGCTGTGACTCCCAAAGACTGAAATCAATATTCAAACCCTATTGATACTGACTCTTTTTTTCTCCCTTCTTTTTTTTTTTCTAAAGTAGAGTTGTAATTATGGTCTATTTTATATTTGTAAGTATGATTAAAATTATTATATTTTGTGCCAGTCTATAATTTATATAATTGCATTCCTGTAAAACTTGAATTTATTTTTCATTTAGAAACAGACCACAATAAAAGGCTTCTGCACTGAGAGTCCAGTTTTCTGTGTTAATTTAAAGTTTAATTTTAGCATGTTTTATACAGTCACAGTACTTTAAGGGCAGAGGAATACTGTCATTGTGTAAGAAACTTTTAATCAACTGTGGACACTTACTCAAACTAAATACCAATATTAATTGTTCATAGAGTCCTGCAAGAGGAAAAGGGATGATTAAGTGGAATTTAAGCTGCATTACTATTAAGGATTAAACAGAAGGCATTTTAAAGCCATGTATTAAAAGCCATCTTGTCAGAAGGCATGGGCCACAATCCACAAATTTTTCAAAATACACCAGGCTTCACTCATTAGTCTTACGAATTTAGAGGGTCTGTTATTTCTGCCTCTGAATTTGACATTTATACGCAACGTATATATATCTTGCCCACAAGTCACACCTGAAATTGCATGTTTTGCAGTTGCCCACTTAAATGTTTAGAAAATCTGCTTTTTAATGTGTCACTTTAACCTTTCAGGCTTGACTGATTATCAAGGAGGAAAGAAAACTTGGTTATTGCAGTCTCTTGAAAGCACTGATACGCAAAATCAGATACACAAGCCTGCCTTCAGCATCAGAGGGCTATGAAATGGAATATGATGCTTGAAAGAGAAAGCTGCTGTTCCGCAGGCTCTGAGACTACCAGGAGGACTGCATGAAATGCCACGAGCAGGCAACGAGCCATGACACCCTGCCTACAGAATTTAGCAAGTTTAAATGAAACCTATTTGTATTGTTTCATTTTCTGGTCAGAGGTACTCAAAGTCGGGTACAAATTCACACGGATATTTCTAACCTCTCCTGGGGCTTTCGTGATTGAAGAGGATTCCGTTCACAGCAAAAAGATTGTAGGCCTCTCTGAAGTTCACCACAATCCAGTAGGCATACAGTTTTGCTGCCCCTAAAAAGTAATTTTAAAGCATTATATATATCCTCTCTGTTCATACGCACCTTAGACACACACACACACCTCTCTCTCATATGTTGGGTGAACTCCATATTTCAACAGCAGAATGCATTAGAATTTGATTCATTCTCTATATGTGTCACATTTCATCTGGAAAGAATATCCAACAGCTGAATGGGAAAATACTCCTTTTCTGTGCAGTCTCTGAACTGGCCAGGAAGTGTTAGGGCACTTTCTCACTTGTTTTCTTATGCACACTCAAGCATAGCACTTTTTCTTTTACAATATAATTAACACAGCTAGAGCGTGTGAAATATACCACTGTAGTGACCTCTGCTAATAAAAAAAAATAAAAATTACTTTGGAGGAATAAAAGCGAAAATCTGGTGCCTTAACACCCAAATTGATTTGAAACTTTATAACTAAAGGCCTCCATGCAAATTGCTTTAATAACTGTTTCAAATTTCGTGCGAGTTCATGAAGGAAGAAGTGAGCTCTTGGGAGTTTTTCATTTAGGCAACAAAAAATATGAAACCTTATCACTTCAGTGGTCACTCACAACCCTTTGTGAAGAGCCACCCTCCTCCCCCACCCCGAGAGCTCTCTAACTCTGAGCTGAATGAACACGGTCTTGTGAAGTGAGATGCTAGTTTCCAGCCCCCGGGCAATGGCAGCAAATACTTTTTATATAGTAATTCATAAAGGTATGCCTCTCAACATGTCTAGTCACTTTAGCTCTATCGTCATTCTAATCTCACACCCAAATTACTTCAGCCCTGAGACATTTGTGGAGAGAATAGACAGACACTCCACACACGCAGCAGCGATCCTCACCGTAAGGCGATCTTGGGTAAAAAGGGGTGGTCTCCTTCTGCGGGATTTCTTGCACTTTTCCAAAAAGTTCACTGGTGGAGGCTTGGTAGAACTTCACAGAGTTGATAAGGCCACAGGTCTTAATAGCATCTAGGAGCCGTAAAGTGCCAACCCCATCAACATCAGCAGTATATTCTGCTAGGTCGAAAGAAATCTTGGGGAGAAAAAGGAAAAAAAAAAAAATCATCATTTTTACTAGGGGAACCAGAACATGCTATGGTCATGTACAATCAAAGTAATACATCACTTGTCACAGACCATCTAGGCACTTCTGCACAGAGTAGATGCTCAGTTTACAGAAGTACCCTCAAAGGATATCTAAGAATAAACAAGTAGTTCCATAAATAGCTGAACCAAAAGACTGGTGTTCCCTGATCTCTCTCTCAGGATTATTTTCCCATGTGAAGTAAGGGGTAAGCCTCCCCACAGGCAGAAGCATTATCAGGCTCTCTCTCATCTCCACAGCTGCCAATTTTCACAATCTTCACTTGGGCTTAATATCTTTGACAGACTTGAATTTTGATAGAATATCCAATTTGATAGAATTATCCAAAATTTATTTAAAAAAAATACTAGGTTAGATGGACAGCATGACTACATAAACACCTACTAAAAAAACTCCACAAACTTTAAACACAGTCCAAAGTTTTGCAATATAAACACACATCAAAATGGAGAGAAGAGTAGAAATAGCTGCTATCAAATGAGACTCCCAACCCTGCCTGAGTGTACCAGAGCTGTGGCTTTTGCACAGAGATTAGGGGGACAATGAAGTGGGAGAAGAAGTGATGTAGTGGAGGTATCCAAAGAAACTCAGCCATCTCCTCCAGCTGACATATCCTTCAAAATATGATAATAAACTTATTTACGCTGCTGAGCCAAGTCTCCTCTTTCTCTCCCTGCTCCAGTAGTTCTCAGTTATCTTTATGATGAGCTTGGTTGTGGCATAGGCCACAAGACATGCTTGAGTCTAAGCTTTCAGAGTATATCAAAAATATATTAACTCTATTCCTTGCAGTTGCAGAACAAAAGTAAAAACTGGGAAAAGTTAGCTGAAGGTAAGAAATGTGTTGCGACCACCCCAGTCTGCGGTCAGCAAAAAAAAATGCTTGGACAGTTCACTCTGCTTGCTTGATGGATATCGGCTGATTGGATGTGCTGGGAGAGCTCATGGAGTCTGAAGAACTTTCTCCCATCAGCGCTCATCACAGAGACAAATTCCTCCTTCCTTCTGCATCCTCTCTCCAACCCAGGATTTTGCTTCTGTACAGTAGTTTAAGAAGATATGTTTCCTGTTTATACTGCCAAGGTCATAAAAAATGAAATGGGAATGGACTTTTAGAGCAATCTCCTCCAAAGCCTGTACCCAAGGAAGAATAGTGCTACCCACGTTCCCTCAGACTGATGACAGACTTTCAGGAATGAGCTCTAGAGTGATTGCAATGTTACAGTCTCTTTATATGATCTAGGCTTGACGTTAGTGAGACACTACCAATGTCAAATACTACAAATCTATGATATCCTCTTTGTTAGTCTTCATTGAGAGGGTAACTACTAATGAAGTATAGAGTAAATGATCATGGCTGGACAAGCTGAGCTATCACAGTGAGATCAGTGGGAAATCTCTCATTGACCAGGTATTTTTTCAGGATCTCTGCAGATTCAGATGGATATTCTCCTGTTAAGCCACTTTCCCTATTCAGTAATCACTAGAGGTTTAAGGCTTATTTACACAGCAGATGAAATAAAAATAATTAGATTAATTTGAATTTGCATTTATGGTTAATTCAAAACAGGTATGAGATAATCTAAATTGTGTAACTGTGCTCCAAAACAAAAATGTTCTCACATAGTTTTGATCTGAAATAGCTAGTGCTATGAACTAAAACAAACTTTACTTTTTTTTTTTTTAACCAAAATGAAGGAAAAAAAAAAAAAAAAAAAGAAACATGATACTTTGGCTTGTTGACCTGGTATGACCCAGCTGAAATTGAGCACTGATCTACTGAGAAGTGCCGAACATTTTTTGTTTTAATCGATTTGGCACAAAGATGACAGCCACTTAAGGTCTCTCAGCTTTGCTGTCAGAGTAACTCTTGGGAAAACATCTTAATGAATAGGTGATACAGTCAATAATGCACTAATGAACACAAATTAGTATATTTACCATATGGCTAGCACCTTCACGTATTCACAGTAACATCCTAGCTCTCCAAGTAAAGGCAAAACACTAACTGTAGCAGAACCAGGAGTTTACCTACAGTAAGGCATTGTTT
Source organism: Scolopax mira (assembly GCA_004320125.1). Lineage (NCBI taxonomy): Eukaryota > Metazoa > Chordata > Aves > Charadriiformes > Scolopacidae > Scolopax > Scolopax mira. Next base: position 44,594 of record BJBW01010177.1, read on the forward strand.
CCAATAAATAACCTTCTAAAAACATCACCCCAAAATGCCTCTCTTTGCTTACATGTTCTACTATGAGGGTAAACGGCACATATAACTGAGGTGGTCTTAAATCAGAGATTCCGGATTACAAAACCTCTTAAGCAGAGTGAGAAATGACTGCTCTCCTTGGCTGATGCAGAAACCAGTTTCACAAGAGATGTTTTCCCTATTGCCTTATGAATGACCTCAGTCTTCACCTAGAAAAATCACTCCCCCGGGTGTGAGGTAATTCTGCCTCTGTGCTGGCTGGGTCTGAGTGTCCCCAAGCAGAAACCGCCAGCTTTGTGCCTGTTGGGTGGTTTTGTAATGTGGACTATTGTTCACCAGGGACAGGACCCAGACCACTAAACCCATTTCATTTTGGAGTGCAGGTTAGACTAGAATGGCAATCACGAAAATCAAAATAAAAAAATGGTTTTATCCACTAAAACCTCCAACACCAAAACCATAGGATGGTTAAGACACTCTATCCAGTGTAGGGCCATTAACATGGCAAATACATTTAAATGTAGACCGGATTCTAATTCAAAGTTAACAACATAAAAGAGTTTTGTAAAATATTGGACTGATTAAGCAGTTACAAATGAAGCAGGCAGTACAGGAAAAACTGCTGAGTTATCCATTACCATATTATTTACCTCTCTTTATACACATTATTTTGCACAAGACCAGCAGGAAGACCAAAGTTTTAAAAATAAATAAATAAATAAATACAATACAATAAAACAAAACAAAATAATAAAAAGGCAGGGACCTCATTAAGAGGGATGTGCAATAGAGAATTGGTATGTGTGCACAACACAAAAAAAAGACCAGGGTCTGATTTACAGAAACCAAATCAGATTCAATAAATTTTACTCATAGAAATTATCTTGGCTGGTGAACTGAGTTCAGTTGGACCACCTGAGAGAGTAAAAACTTCAGGGAAATTACTGTAAAGGCAGGTGCAGGAAGGCTAAAAGCAAGCCATGCTTTATGAAAGCTTAAACATTTATCCAGTGGAAAAGAGAGCTTAGGTGATGAGTTCAGATAAACTTAATCTGAGAGTTTTCAAACAGCCTAATTTATGACAACTGTTTTAAGTGCCTGAATTAGGAAGCTCAACTCCCCAAAGACAGTGGTGAGTCAGAGCAGAAAGCCTTACAGAGGTGCTCTTGACCATGCTTTGGAGTAACTATATGCACACGAGCTTAATTTCACTTCCTAAAACAGATGCTCCAGCCTCAAAAATCCATAATACCAGGCAAGGAATATTCTTTTCCCTACTCCAGTTGTTAGAAGAACAAAAAAAAAAAGTTCAAAAAAAAGTTTCTCTTACCAAAAATAATTTTTATTTGCATGTCTGCCTTCACACAGTTGATAGTAACTGATAGTTTTGGATTTTTGAGGCTAGAGTGGAGCATCTGTTTTAGGAAGTTAAGTTAAGCCCATGTGCATATAGTTACTCCAAAGCATGGTCAAGGAAGTTAGGAAGTTAAGTTAAGCTCATGTTCTCAAAGAGTACTGATGGCATGGATCCAATACTTCTTTGCCCTCTTTGGACAGACTTTGTGACAAAGGGAAAGAGTAACATACCAACAAAACAGAGACTGTCTACTTGGAATATGTTAATTTGAGTGCCCTGGCACTCCCTTCCCATGTACAATGGGGACACCGTGCTTTTGGGTTTGTCATAGTTCTCTGGAGATACTGTGAATGCAGACATTTCAGATGTGCCTATTTGTTCCATTCAATAAGTAGTGACAGTAGTGTAGTGTTAGCATACGACGGAACACCATGAAGACACTTACATCTTTGGCTAAATGTCCTTCAGTTCCAGATTTTCAGCCCTAAACACCTTGCAGAATTGGCTTAGAGAATATTAAAAAGGAATCCTTAGTGTATGAGACTTTTATATACCAAGTATATTCAATGCTGGATTCATCCCTAATACAGTATATTTCAAATATATTCTTGGTAATATATTAGTATGAATTTCCACAGCAAGGCTTACCCATAGGATGATTTTCTTGCAAAAAGCATGATTTCATTAGTTGTGTCCTATGATTCTAAGAATGTTACAATATGAATACACTGAAGCACATTATGTCTCTTCTTTCATGCATCTCCAAGAATGACAACTAATTGTATGAACTGGTTTCTACCTTTTGAATTTGAACTCTTCCCCCCACCCATTTCTTCCTTTCTTTCTAATCGACAGATTCGGTCTTTACAAGAGATTTGAATTTAATAGAGCAATGTTAAATATGATGTTTCCCAACTGATCATTCAAAACCAAGCTTAGTAAGGTCTTTAACAAGATTTAAAAGCTTACTGAAAACTATCTAAATGAAAACATATGGGTCTTACCCTCCACAAAAACACATTCCTATCACGTCTACAACTACTATACGCAAGCCTGCAGACTTAATAATACTTGCTTCTGACCAATGCTTTGTCAACAGTAGGGGTACTCTGCAAATACGTATCACTTTAGCACACACACAGGTTTCACTTTGTGAAATACTTCTCTGTTTTGTCATTCAGAACAATCCAGCAGATGGGCTGCAATCATAAACTATTAGGTTTCAATCAAAAATAGTGCATGCTAGCAGAATATGTTTCTATGCTCTACCAAAGGAATATAAGTAACAATTTGAAATGTTATCTTCTTCTTACAGCCTTCTCAGTTTCCGAAGAAGGGATTTCTGGAAGGCTGGTGTTATGAGTGAAGCTTATGTGAATCCTCAAGAGGAAAAAGGATAATAAAAATGTAAATTATTATTCTTTCACTGTAAAAGCAAAGGTGGCTCACCTAACTATAATATTAAAATAAGCATCTTTGCTCTCTTGAAAAAGCTTATAATATACTATTTTGATACATATCAGGTCTCTTTAAGCATTGAGAAAGGTTTACACCTGAGAAGCAAATCACAAAGTGAAAAAATGGCTCAGAAATGTTTCAAATCTCATAAGTATCACAGCGGTTGCTTTTTTGTATTCTTTAACATCAATTCTGTTTGCTTTGAATATTCAGTGTGCCTTCTACTGCCAATAAAAACCACTGGGATCACTTATATCATCTTAGTAAACAAACTGTTCAACCCCTAGGAACAGGCATTTAAAGCAAAACATTCCAGTTGCTAAATCCAATACAGACTATGGGCCAAGCATTCCTATAAAGTCCTAACACACTGGGGGAAAAAATCCAAGGGATTTTAGGAAATATAAAGAATTCAGGGGATTTGGGGGTGTCAAGTGGATAAGGAAGAACCTATATATCTACAAAAACGTCAGATAACCTTCTAGGAGAATATGACAATTCCTCTTCCCCTCAATCCCTTAAATCATAACAACTGCTTAACTCATTGCCCTCTCACCCAGTGAAAGAAGTAGTTGAAAGATACCAAAATCCCCCAAACAACTATATATTTTTTGTTATATAGAAAAATAATCAATTCAATACCTCTGCTTATTATTAAGCAACACTCTCAATATCTTAAAGCCCTATTCAACTTCTTAGCAAAATAGAAATTGACTGAAAAAATAATGACCAGAATTTTGGATAAAAAGAGCATGCCTTTTGTAGATTTATCTTCTTTCCTGTTTCTTTCCCTGTTTTCCCATAAATAAAACAAAAAAAAATAAAGTGATGTGTATAAAATTCGAGTGATTTGACAACATGATTATAAGCAGAGAATTAGCAAGAAAGAGTTTTGTAAGTAGAAGAATTTTTTCCTAAAATTCATGTTAACCCAAGTCATTCAAAATACTGCTGTAGCAAAAGAACTTAGATAACTTGGATTTTGATGCAAATGAATAAGCAGTGCAGCTGATAAAAGAAACCTGCTTCTCTGCCAGTACTTATGTGGAGGTCCCCTGAGAACTTCCCCTGAAGTTCTGTCATACTCTGTCCTGCAGGCTGAGTGAGAGGAAAGATTCTTGAAGTGTTTAGTTTGGTTTTGACATCAGTGCGCCAGTATTTCACTTTCACCCCTATAGTGAGAAGACCCAAACCAAAGTGCAAAAATAAATTATTTGTTGTTTAGTGATTTTAAATGATCTTTCATGATTTTCATGTTCTTCTATAACCTGTAATAAACCACAACAGACTGCTTCAGTGATCAGCTCAGTCTTACACAAGCAGCCCTAAAGTCGTTTTCATTACACACAAAAAAGAGGAGCTTGAATGTAAACTTGTTTATTGCCCCGAATACAGACACATCCCTTTGCACCCTCAAAACGAGCACAAATGAGGGGTGTCCCCAAGGGTCACCTGGGGACTGCACTGCAGAATCCAAAACCAGCTACTACCATTCACTTCCACGAGCACTAAAAGGTTAACAAACAGCTAGTTATACCACTATTGTCCATGTAAGCTTCAACAGGAGTGCTGCTAGACTGCCTGAAGTCTCCATCTATCTTCTAGTTGAACTACCCTGCCTTGAAGTCTTCCCTTAGGGGCAGATATTTTTTTGTGCAGCTGAAATACTCAAGGATTTGGGGAAAGCAACCCCTAACATACTCCACAGTGTATGTCCATATGGCAACTTCCGATGCTGTTGCTTGAGTGAGTTTTGCTTATAACTCTCCTCCTGATTAATTGCAAGCTCTTAATGCAAACTCTCTGAACTAATCTTTAAAGACAAATACCTTGGCATTATTAAAACTGTTTTCCTTTTTCCCTCTTGTGAGCAGAAATTATACTTGATTTCTGCTGGGGAAAAAAAAGAGAAAGCTAAAATCTAACACAAAGCAGAGGATAAGCATGTAGAAATACTCCCTCATAAGTTAAGGATTTTATATTTATCAAACTAGTAGGGGTTGATAGCTGGATTCATTATTCTGTTTCTTTAACAAGTGCTTCCTCAAGGTTCCCCGGCAAATCACAGCTGTGGTTGTAAATCCAGCTCACGAGGCATCACATTTATCCTTGCCTTCAAAGCATCCCACTGGTAGATGCCTGACCACCACTATTTTTAAAAAATTTAATGCCACAATCCTTAAATTGGAATATTTGAGATCCATTTTAACAAAACAGTCTCCTATCGTGTACAGTTGTCTTGGCTGTTGCCTATTGATTGAAAGTTGTAGTTTGGCACAGATCTTCAAATGAAGATAATTTGTAAATTGTTTATTCTTCTGTTTATTGATTAGGTAATTTAGTGGATTAATTTAATAGACTGGATTAAAAGAGAGTTGCCCAGAGACAGGTGAAAAGGCAAGGATTCAAGATGAAACGTGAAAAATTACAATTAGATATTAGGAAGAAAAGGTTCACAACATTGAAACAGGTTGTGCAGAGAGGCCGTGGCATCTCCACCCTTGCAGATACTCAAAACTCAATCAGACATAGCCCTGAGCCACCTGCTGTAAGATGGCCCTGCTTTATTGAACGAGTTGATCCAGATGACATTCAGAGATTGCGCCCAAACTAAATTATTGCACAATTTTAAGATGACAGGGAGATGGGATTACAGTAGTGTGCATCAATGCTCAGACACATAGCACCATCCGATGAGTAGAAAGTGGAGGCACAGTGTGCAAAGATGAGGCCTGATCTTGTAGAAAATCAGAGATTTCTATGGAGGGAGTAGAGAGTTGTTCACAGCAGCTTTTCAGAGTCACATAGTCCAATTCATCATATCTCCTCCACAGAAGGACTTCAGATAGAGGAATGCTCAGATCTGATAGTAAAAAAAAATACCAAAGTGGAGGAGGAGAAGGAGGACGGATATCACAGAACAAGAGATTCAGTATGGCCATAAACCTTTGTCACAAAAATGTAACCTCCCCATCAGTTTTGCTTATCTTCTCATCCATTTGTTATTAATTTGATGGAACTGGGGAGTTGTCAGGGTTATGTGATGCAAGGGATTTATCTTGCAGAACGATCTGTTCAAAGTCTTTAGTTTCAAATTACAGAGATTAGAAAAGAAGCTTTTAAAAAAGAAGTGTTGAATCTTTATTCATTTTCAGCATGATTTTGTTCAGGGATAGTTTGAAAAATATACATGTTTACCCAAGTTTTTAAGCACATGCAGCAAAGTCAGGATGGGCTTCGATGTTTCAACTTTTGTTGAAAGCCTAAAAGCTTTCTGACGCACTGAAGTCCAGCTGTGCCAGAAGCTTTAAATGCTATTTAGTAGAAAGAAAAAAAAGGGTAACTTGCACAGTCACTAGAGAACATTCAAAGGGAGATGTAAAAAGATAGCCAATTCATTTTGCTTTATATGTACCAGGGGAATAGAGAGCTATGAATAACATGCACACAGGGAATGCAGTCACTTTGGAAGAAATAGCACCATTTTTACTCACTTTCACATGTAAAGAAATTAATTTAAAACAAACAAGTTATTTAAAATTCGAACGCGACAAGTAGGTTATGCTATTAATGTATTTTTTTTTATTTCTTATGCTTTTTAAGAAAATTTTATCCTTGCTTCCTTGTTGCTTTCAGAACATGTAGAAAGATGCCTTGCACAGAAGTGATAAAACCTCATCACAAGCAAAAAGAAAGAAAAGAGAAGCAAACCCCACAAAACCCAACAAATCTTCAACACCTTATGATTTTGACTGACTTTCAGTAGATGGCAAGATATGCATTGAATTAAAGCAATAATCTATTATTGCACAGCTTTATTGACAACAAATAGAATCTCCTTTCTTTTCCTCCCTAGCCAACAAGACTGCGAAACACGACTTAACACAACAGACCTTCCCAAATGTTGATACAAATTCTGCGTTGCCTAGAAGCTAGAATTACTCCAGTGCTTTCAAATGACTACTTTGCCTGACTCTTTTGTAACTTCTGCTGATGCAAAAGGTAAAATTTCCCTAGGCATATGGGCCCTGCCAGAAGTCTTGCTTTTTCAATCAGAGCAAAATTATATCTTTTCAGCATTTATTATCATCATTTAAGTTTATTACTTCTCAGATAGCAGTTCCTCATGTCAAATGACACAGTTCTAGAAAAATTAAAAACAATCACAACTGCTTCTCAGGTACCCCTGATGTATCAAAAATGTTCCTCCTTCCATAAGGAAATAGACTTTAAACAATATATCATATATGATTTTGGTGGATTAAAATATACATAGGTCTTTTTTCCTTATAAGGGCATTCAATAAAAAAACACACCATAATGAAAAATGCAGTACATTTAAAAAATAATTTCTCCAAAATTTCAAATTCAAATAAGTACACATTTAAAATTGCAAACCTTTTTTAACATTTCTTTTAATTTCTTTCCCACACATTAGCTACTGACAATTGTCTGACCAGTTCTCCAAGTTATATTTTTATTATTTTGGGGTTGGCTTTCTGTGCTTTATCCACATATTAAGTCACATAGCACAGCTATCATGATAAAAAGACGAGAAAAAATACTTACTGCTAGTTAAGTCCTATAAGTCATTCTGACCAAGCTGGGCACATTCCAAATAAAGCATCTATAGAGATATGACACATACTTCATAAAAAACCCACCTTCTATAATGTTTTAAAAAAAGCTTTTATCTCTCACTGTATGGAAATCACTGATTTTTCATTTTTAAAATTTCTAAAGTTAAAAGCATCTTCTCCTCCTCCCAAAAACAATAATTAATTGCTATCTTCTTCCTTACAGCTAACTGGGGGTTGAAAGATCCTACTTCACAAGGATATTGCAAGAAAAAACTGAATTAGATTAGTAAGTATGTATTACTTATTAATGGGACCATAAACCCAATTAGACAGATTACCCATAAATATGCCTGACTCAGCCATTCAATTTGAAAGCTAAGCGTAGAGACACAGACAATACACTGCAAGAAAAAAAGTTACCATTTCTCTATGGAGCTAAGGTAACCCTATCTGGAAGCACTCTTAAACCACAGCAAAAGCAAGATAAAGCAATTTATCTTAGCTCTCTTTTACTGTCAGCGAGGCTAAAATCAAATCACTTCATTCATCACAGCCCAAGAGCGGAGAGATACCTCAGCTCTGACCACACATCGCAGCTTCTGACGTTGTGGTGCTTTGGATGCAGCTGAGCTTTCGAAATAGGTAGGACTTCAGGGAGACAAACGAGAACATGAAGGTTTGAGGAAATAAACAAGCATGTGGATATGCACACACACAGACCTGATAAAACACAACTTTTTGTCTTGGGCACAACTATCTAGGGAACATCCTCTGCCCTCAAGTACCTGAGGTGCAGGGTGCAGAGTTCAGAGTCCAACACCCCCATCAGTGTGGAAAAGGAGTTGCAAAGTACTTCACTCAGCAGGCAAACAACCTCTGCCTCCATTCATGCACTTGGTTTATTCTTAAAATATTAAAGTCGTGTTCTTGACAAAGGTGCCACCCTTAGATAAAATTACTATAAAAACATATCTTCTAAACAAATGCCATCACTTCAGAACTGTTCCTAGTCCCCTCAATCTTCTCTGTAAATCCTAATTGTCCCCTCAATCCCCTCAAACCCCTAAAAGTGATTAGTACAATGTTACACTTCCACAGCCCTAGTTCCATCTTCTGGTTTGCCATAAAGTAACCAAAAACTACACCAACTCCTCTGTAGTTAGAATGTTTTCAGCATACCTCAGACTTACATGTAATTTATTTATGAGGCTTTTCTTCATTTTTACTGCATGTGCATTAAGAACTACATTGGGATGGCTAATTGCATGGGACAAATTTGCATGGACACGTATGTACTGACAAAAGACATGCGCCCACTGTCACCACCTTCCCAGTTCCTGCTCCAGTACTCCAGCAAGAATGACTGGAAAAATGAATAAACATGCATCAGCATGTCAAGAAATGCCACCAGGTTTTTTCCAGCTTTCTTTTTGAAGAGGGCCTTTTCTTGCAATGCATAAGGTCATCTTCTGTGCATTTTCACTCCCAAATCTTATTCAAAGAAAGGGCAACAATTTAAAAAATCTATTTTTTTCCCTCCAGAAAAATTATTTTCTTTTAACTAGTTCTTGAGAACAGTTGACATTTAAAAGCATTCTTTAAATAAATGCAGTAGTCTGAGATTTGTACTTGTCCTGAAAGAAAAACACCAAGTCCTTTAAATTTATTAAAATTACAAGCAACCAACCAAAAAAACCCATCCCACCTTGAAATGCTAAAGTGGGTGAACCCTAGCAGACAAGCACCAATACTCTCACCTGTAATGCATGCACACACATGCAGGTACGACATATGATTAATTTTAAAATCAGAGTATTAACAGCATCCACAAAGACAGTAGCTGATGATGGCTTTGTAGAGAATGATGTAATAAACCTGTAGGGACATCTTTCTGTAAACTCATGGTAGTTACACCTAATTTTAACTTTCCATTTCAGGCAAGATGGGGATAGCAATAATTACATACCTCAAAGTGGACTGTGATAATTCTTAATCCTGTGTAGGAAGCTACAGGAGTGGAATACACTGTTAAAACCACCACTGCTACAGGTACTCAGATTTTAATACAGTTCTAATACTTAAGAAACCTGAGCCTGAAGGAAAATGAGCCTTGCATCTTCTCCAGTTGCACCCTTTCAGGAAGAACCCTGGTGTTTTCTATGTGGCAGTAAGCACTATGAACTCAAAGGTGATCCCACGCATAAAATGTCCTACTTAAACCACTCATCTATCTCAGAAGTATGTGGGTAGGTAGCTAGAAAGAAACCTGTGGGAGGAATCAGAAAAAAACCAAACATGTGTCTCGGCAGGTATGTGGGGGTAAGGGCGAAAAGGCCAGAGAGCTTAAAGGGATCAGAAACACTGGTTACACTTTTTCTTGCTGAGAAAAGGGAAAAATAATAAAGATGACACTCTCAGAAAATAAATCGGTCTGTTAGATTTTCTGCTGGAATCTCTTTCTCCTTTACTTTATTTCCTCTATTATTGACTACTCCACTATTATTGTACTTCTCCACTACAATTCTTAGAACATAATATATAGGCATTAATTTTAAAAGGCAGCTTTGGCACTCATGAAGCATGCTGATCATAAATCAAAGCAGAACACTGCAAGCAATTTGTGTACCACAATGCTAGCCTCAGCCTCGTTTTTTTCCTATCTTTTGGTTTCTGACACAAAAAAGAGGACTAGGTATAATAGCTGCTTTTCTTTTGACTTGAACGTTAAGGTAAACCATTCAGGAAATATTGATGCGGTAGTCAACTAATCACATAAAAGTTTGTGAGTTTCCACTCTCACCCCCCCAAAAAATACCTATTACTTTAGTCCATTTGATTGTGCCCTAAGACAGCATTGAAGTTTTTTTCTCTTGTTGTGCTAGAAGTGACAAGGGACCGTACTGACATCTACAAGACAATGGTCCACTTTGCCTATACTAGAGTGTGGCATTCCACGAACCACTAAACCTACCCTCAGAGCAGCTTTGAGTAAGACTTGACTGGCATATAAAAAGCTCCATCAGCTTTCAAAGGAAATTTTGCAGCCTCATGATGAGGCATGTTGGAAAAATAATGTGGAAGAGAAAACCAAGTTGTCAAACTGCAGTGAACAAATCATTGGACAGGATCAGTGGGAACATCAAATTCCACAAATAAGGTTAAGTCTGTAAAATTGTGTACGGCTGCACTTTAGTTCTCAAAAAACCCGTATAGCTTAGGCAGATGCCAAGTCTCTATTGTATGCAAATATTTTATTTCAATTAGCACTTTTCAATCATGCCTTTTCTTTTCTGAATGACTCATGGATATCTCAGTCAAGAAATGGCAGGATCATAAGCACATGCCAAGGGGTGCATTTATTCACAGAAAGATAAATGTGGAAGGAAACGTAAATCTATCTCAGGATTTTTTTTTAACCTGTCTTCCCTTCCAAACACATTTTTTCTGCATGCCTGCAAGCCTCTATAGCGCAGCATACTCAGTTTCCACGTCCTTCCAAGCAAGAAATATTCACAAGGATTTAATTCAAACTAAGGAAATTGTGTTTCCAGAGCTTGTCAATCAGGCAGCAAAGAATAAAATAAATAATCAAATTCAACCTACAGGTTTTATCACACCATATGAAGCGAAAGAAGAGGTCACAATACTAATTCGCCCACAAATGCACATACAAGAAGAGGGAATCTTTAGAACTTCTATATGCCACTGAGAGAGTCCTGCTGCACAGGTCATTATGCACGGTGATGGCCCATGTGGGAGACGTGCTGAATAGCTGTGAAGTACGGCTGGATGAAAAAATACTGCAAGTTAAGATCCATGATTGCACACAACACTGACATAAGCTAAGAGCACTACGCCTGGTGGCTGCAGTAGGAGTTTTAGCTAATTTCCAGAGTGCTGACCCCAAGCTGCTTTGGGGCTCTGAGCATCCTCACCTGGGACACAAGAGTTCTGTCAAGGAACTACAAGAACACGGGGAGAAATATTCTGGTGCTGCCCGTTAGCCAGAGAAGTGGAGGAAATTGCTAAAGTGTAATATGGGAGCTTGGAAATATTAGTTAATTTTTGATCCTGCATCGCTATTATGTACCAAAGAAGCTGTGCTGGGAAGGATGAGAAATGTAAATAGTCAACGTTGATGAAGAACTCTATAATTGGTGAAAAATTAAAAAGTTTTGGCATGAAAGCAAAACCTCAGCAAGAATTTAACTTTCCACTCCTATAGATTTTAACACCTCTCATGTTGCAAGAGTTGCTCTCTCCACACACAAATTTAAGCTGATGTTAACTGCAGTTGTATCTGAAAATATGTATTTTTAATACCAGTTAGGTTCTAGGCAGTAATCCCTTTCTCAGAAACTGAAAGATTTAAATGAAGTCATAGTTGCTAAGTGCACCATTCAGCCATATATCATGTTCTCAGAAGTACAAAGAGTACTCAAGGGTGAAGGGTTTTTAGGATAATGTATGATTTCTGTATTAAATACAGAACTGCCATTATATAATTTTAGCATCTTGCCAACTTTTCTTTCTTTTTTTTTTTTTTAAGCAGGAGAAGGAGGGAAAAATAAGGAGGTTGAATGGAACTAGCATAGTACTGTTTGTACCCTGGTGAATATTAGGGAAATGATAAATGATCCCTAAGCACATAGACTGATTTATGCAATAAAAAATAAAATACAGTGGGGTGGGGCCTTCGTGTGAAAATCTCATCCTTGGACAGCTACAAGGTATGAAATGCACCCAAGTGTCTCAAATCCCTCAGGGCTGCAATTATCTCATGATAACCACACCCTCCAGAACTGTCTCTTTTGCTCCTTTGGTGGGTGGGAGGAAAAGGAAAGGGAAAGAGGTGTTCTACTCATTATGAAAACCAGAAGATTGATAGTTTACATTAGTGAACCCTTTAAGCTCAAACTGGTAAGAGTTCTCCTTTTTTCCTAATTAACAGCATGAGTAAAAAGAAGTCTTGTCTCACGTCAGTATGATAAAGGAAAAGACAGAGATAAAGAAAAGCCATTAAGACAAATAGAAGTAAAAAAAAAAAGCCATGCTTGTACATAAATCAAACTTGTCAGTAGCTCTCAGTTAATGTAGTCCTGAGATTAAGAAATGCAACAAACAAAATGTGATTAAACCTCATTTTGCAAAGACTGTTACTCAGGAAATTTAGATAAACTATTCTATCCTTAAACCTGCAACATCATTTGACAATCCAACCTGCATACTGCTTGTAGTGCTAAAAATTATCATCAGAGAGAGATGAGGTTTTATATTCCCTATATTGTCTTGTAAAAGTCTGAACCCTTCCTAAAAAATTAAGTGGACAACGTTATGAAGAGTTTTATTTAAAAAAGAAGGAATCAAACTATTTAAAATTTCTGAGCCATATTGGCTACACAGATAATCCTCAGTTTCAGGTAAATAGACTTAGCTAATATATATCCAAACTAATTGGTATCTACTTATATCTTCAGTGTATGTAAACACAGATGCAGACACATTTTTTTCATGCTATAAGCTTGCCAAATTTATGGAGAAAACAGCTATTATGCCTGTAAAGTATAGCAATGAATCAGCCTAATAACATATTTACAGGGAATTTTTATCCTTTAGAATGAGGAAACAAACAATACATTTTCTTCTTCAGGTGAAAGAACACATAGATACTTGATTCACTTTACTGAACTGATAATGTTCACTCTCTACCAGCAGAGAGTAACACTGTGCAACATCTTACCATGAGAGCTTATAAACATCATATACAGGTATGAGATCTAATTAGATACCATGCCAAAATTATACAGCAATCTGATCCTAGGAGCCTTGTATATCGCTAACATGATCCCAAGACTTTAGATCTCAGCAACATTTAACAACACTAACATCTTGTAAATTGTTCCTTCTCACAAAATTCTGAATGCAAACTCCAATTAATTAATTTTAATTATATTCAGTATCCAAAAAACTAGTATGCTCATAAAATCATATGTAAAGACACTCCAGCACACAATACAGCAAATATACACTGCATGTCAGAAGTCTGTTACAAACATTTTTCATTTTCTTCAGATCCCATAGAAATGGCAAAACTAAAGCTATTTTAAGAACAGATGAGATGCAACAGTTGCTCTAAAATGCACAACTTACACAGTACAAAGATTAATTCTTTCTCTTTTTAAAATCTGCAAGTTCATCCTTGAAATCTCTCCCACCTGAAAATTATGCTGCCTGCATTGGGAATTCTCACCTAACCTTAAACCTATAGGAAAATTTACAGTCCAAAATAGTGAAAGAGGGAATAAGTTTTTAGCTGTCACGCTATTATTCTCATGTTTCCCTTTGCTATTCATCAAACCCTTAAATGAAGTCTTTCACTGGAGCTGAACTGTGACTCTGCAATGTTTCTTGTATTGTTACAAGAGGGGATGACTGCCTTGTCAAGGAGGGACTGAGCTTTTAAAATGAAATAGGTATTTCTAGCACAATGAGTCTACAGTTCATCCATCATCTGCTCACAACTCTGTCTAAAAGAGGAAAAAAATGCAATGCACTCCGTGGTAAAGATGAACTAAAAATTTCACAGCTGGCAAGTCTGGGGTACTGTTTTCTCAGTAAAGAGTAAGGCCACATACAGAGAAACTGATTGACTGCTCACCAAGGGTTATTTCCCCCTCCCCCTTTTAATGTTTTAGTCTTGAACTTCCTAGAAACCTATAAATACAAGAATTTTATTCTTTTATTTGATTTTTTTTTCTTCAAAACTGTATTAAAATAGTCTTACATTTAAAACTGAGATTTGGAACTTCCTTCTGGTATTCTAGTATATTTTGACAAAATAAGTTATCTGAACTTATTCAAAAATTCCATTTATAATGTATAAAAATACATTTCAGTTCCTTTTCTTTGCAATCTGAAGTAATATTTTTATTTTTGGAACAAAAGACTGCAGATATTATCTTTGCTAACTAGCTCCAGATCTCTTCAGCATGTTGTCCAGACTGTAAGTCCTCTTTAAAAGTTTACATTCATAGGTAATATACTATAGAACAACAAATCAACAGGCTCAAATTCCTCTAAAATTTCTTATGTGTCTTATTCATTATGTGCCTGTATCAGCAGGCTTTTACTGAAAAACAAATAAATTATATAAAAATAAATTATCCTCAGCTTAACCAGAGCTACTTTTGAACCTCAAGTGCATGCACAGATTCAGTAAAGTTGACAAGTTTCCCATGGATGCAGAGTTTCCTTCTGGTGGAGCTGCTGGTTGGGTCATGTTTATGAGTTTATAAGTCTTCATGTTTATAAGTTTATGAGTCTTCACCTTTTTAAGGAGGAGGAATGTGATCACCAAAAATGTGGTGTGTTCACATATACTTTGATAATATCACATATGAAAAAAAAAAACCCAAAACCATGAAAAAAGCATAAACACATACATTTTGGGTAGTTCTATACTTTTAAACTACGACTGAAATCTGCCCTCCTGAACCCACTATCCTTCTCCTCCCCTACCCCCCCTGAGAAGTAAGTAAATCTGCATCCAACGCCTGGAGCCATTAGATCATGTTCTGGCAGACCTTGAAGTTCGCAGAGCTGGTTGGGCACTCAACCAGCACTATGCATTGACAGGATACTGCAACCACATTTCAGAGACACAGAGCTTCAGAGTGGTGAAAGTAAGAATCCTGCACAGAAATAAGCATACTATGGAAAACGCTTACAGCTACATGAGCAGCAGGAGTCCTTTCTGGAATGCA
Source organism: Scolopax mira (assembly GCA_004320125.1). Taxonomy (NCBI): domain Eukaryota; kingdom Metazoa; phylum Chordata; class Aves; order Charadriiformes; family Scolopacidae; genus Scolopax; species Scolopax mira. The sequence continues at coordinate 59,770 of BJBW01010177.1, forward strand.
ACCTCACCATATCAATGCATGTACTGAAAAAAACCCCTTAATTGCATGGTGATTAAGTAACTCTTCAACACTAGGCTAAGGAGAACTATCAGCTGCTCAAAGTTGCAGCATAACCCCCAGAGAGGTTGGAAATAGGACTATAGCAAGGGTTTTATTAATAGGCACAAAAGGGGCAAGGTCCACATAACTTTACCCATCCATGCCTCACAAAACTTTCCTATTGCTTCATTCAAGTCCCAAGAATTAAAAAAAAAAATAAAAATAACACTGTATTGTTTCACACTAGTCCATCTCGACAGCCTATTGCATTCTGGCTGTAGAAGTGTCTGCTTTCAAATTTTAAGCCTTCGCAGCGATTATCCTGCTCTCAGACTAAACCTACACAGCATATTTCAAAAGAAGCTACATCTAAACAGAGGGAATTCAACAGTGATCAATGTTCAACAGGCCTCAGTGGTAATAAACTATTTACTGCCTTAACCTCTTAAGCTTGCATAACCGAAGCGCTTGAGAGCCCTGTGATGAATTAACTGCAGTGTTTGGTTCTGAGTCGAGCAGCCGCTGGTTCAAATCATCTGTAGCAACACCATCCGCTTCATGGCCCCTGCAAACAACAGCTGAGTCCCAAAGCAAGTGTCTTCTCATCCCTTCTGGAGTTCCATTGCCCAGCTGTAGCTTCTGACAACTTCTGCCATGTCCACCATCCCCAATGGAGTCATTTACGGAAAACAAAGAACATCAAAAGCTGGGCACGGTCCTATTCATCTTTTCATTACCTGCCTGATTATTACCTTACATAGGGAAGACATCAAAGCACATTCGACACACTCACTGCTACAGTAGCTGATTTAGATCTGCTACCGTCCTCTTGCGATATTGCCAAAATAAATTGAAAGGGAAAAATACCCAGGCCAATTGCATTAGTGTCATTGTCACCAATGCTTTCCCGCCACCCCGCTGCTGAAATACAGCAAGAGGAAGAAATTCTCTACAGACAGCTGAAGACACATAAGGCTTGATAAAGTACTTGTGGAAAGCCTGTCTTTAGAAAAGTTAGTTTTTATAAATTTCAAGCAGAATTTCTTTGCCTATAACTAAAATACAAGGCTAGCTTTTTTCTTTTAAAGTTGTGGTTGCAATTCGGAGATTATTGGAATAGGTTTTTTAAACCAGTGAGACCTCTGTGGGTCTTCTGTTTTTACAGTTTCAGAAGACTTTGATTTCTATCACCATTACTTGGAAATAAACCAGGTGATCACTACCTTGTCCTTTCAGTTGCAGCATCTTAAGATGTGTTTTTCTCTTTATGTAGATGTATGCCTGTGAAATCTGTAGGCTGCGATACTACATATACATACAACAGTTATTTCTGGCTTTCTAAATAATCTAAGGAAATACAGATTCAGTTTTACATTTTGATTTTCCATATAAGATCTGGAGATGTTATTCAGATTTTTCTTTCTATTTCAAGAGGAGAGAGGTTATTTTTTCTTCTTTTTTATTTTTTAACACTACTTCAGTTTATAATTCAAATGCTTCAGTACATAGTGTCCTAGTTTAAGAATCCCAGAAACATCAATAACTGCTTAATTTCACATAGAGTAAAACATAAAAAGCCCTCATATTAAGTCCACAGGTGAAAAAATTGAAGGAAGCATCAGCTATTTTGATACACACATAAATCCAAGGAAAACATGATTACTAAAGGAAAAAGAAGACTTTTTTGCTGCAATAACTAACTTCATACGTATCAGTTATACACATGTAGCTAATCCTACTTACAATTTTCCTTTTTCTAGCATAGAAGAGTCCTGCATAACACCAGCCATATGACTTTACTCAGTGATTTTTATATCAAGCTGTATAAATAGCTAGTAGTTATTTATATCTCTTAGGCAGGCATCCAATCTTGATTTAAGCACTGCAAGTAATGGAGAATCTTTCACATCCTTTGGTAAACCGCTCAAACGCTAATTGTCCTCGCTTTTAAAAATTTGCACCTCTTCTCTAGTTTGAATTTGTTTAACTTTAGTTTTCAGCACTGGATCTCTGCATAATTGCCTGGGAGGTTAAGCCGCCTGTAACACCAAACGTCTTATTCCCTGTGTGAACAGGATCAAATAGCTCCTTCACATTCACTTTAATGAGGTAACTCTAGTGGTCTCCTAATGTCATTTACTGGGAATGCTGTTTTCTAGTCCTAAAAATCACTTTTATCTTTCCTTTGACTTGTTTCCTATTCGCAACATATTCTGAAAAGTATACCTGTGGTGTTTTCATATTAGTTTATATAGGCAATACTGACTCCTTATTTCTACTCAGCAGAATCATAGAACAATTTGGATTGAAAGGGACCATTAAAGGTTATCTAGGTCCCTGCAGTAAGCAGGGACATCTTCAACTAGATGAGGTTGCTCAGAGACTTATCCAACATAACCTTGAATGTTTCCAGGGATGGGGCATCCAAAACTTCTCTGGGCAACCTGTTTCAGTGTTTCACCACCCTCAGAGTAAGAGGTTTCTTCCTTCTTTCTAGTCTGAATCTACCCTTTTCTAATTTAAAACCACTACCTTTAAACCAGTGGTTTAAAACCATTATCTTATAGCAAAAAGCCTTGCTGAAAAGTTTGTCCTCACCTTTCTTTCAAGCGCCCTTTAATTAGTGAAAGGCCACAATAAGGTCTCTCTGGAGTCATCTCTTCTCCAGGATGAAAAACCCCAACTCTGTCAGCCTGTCTTCATTGGAGAGGTGCTCCTGCCCACTGATCAGCAGCCCTCCTCTAGACCTGCTCCAACACCTGCATGTCTTTCCTGTGCTGAGGACTCCAAAGCTGGACACAGCACTCTGGGGAGGGGGGGGGTGGGTGTGTGTGTGTGTGTGGGTGTGGATGTGTGTGTGTGTGTCTCATCAGAGTGGAGTAGAGGGGCAGAATCCCCTTCTTTGCCCTGCTAGCCACACTTTTTTTCATGTAGCCCAGGTTATTGTTGGCTGTCTGGGCTAGCAAGTGCACATTGTTGGCTCATGTCCAGCTCTTCATCCACCAGTACCTCTGAGTCCTTCTCAGCAGGGCTGCTCTCAATCTCCACATCCTGCAGACTCTACTCGTTCCAGGGGTTGCCCTGACCCAGGTGGAAGACCTTGCACTAGGCTTTGTTGAACCTCCTGAGGTTAACATGGCCCCACTTGTTGAACTTGCCCATGACCCTCTGGATAGCATTCCATGCCTCAGGTGTGTCAACCACACACCTGAACTTGGTGTCATCTGTAACCGTCATCTTTTGCTGAGGCTGCACTTACCTAGTCTCCTGTCAGAGCATCACCTCCACAGTTTTTCTGTCATGTCACCATACTGTGTATAGTTCAGCACTTACCACAACATGTAAATTCTTCCACAGTTCTACTGTACAGGATGGAAAAAATCAGTGCTGCTCTGTAGCACTGATGCCCTGCCTTGGGGGTCTCTGTATTGTGCTCCCACGTGCCTCACATCAGTGTCTCAGTGCCTTTACCTGGACTAAACACTGTATCTTACCTCAGCACACTTATCACTGAATATCACTGAATATCACTGAAATTTTTGGAGTTGGAAGGGACCATAGAGATCATCTAGTCCAACTCCCCTGCCAATGCAGGACCACCCAGAGCATGTCAGAGCATGCCACTCAAGACTGCATCCAGTCGGGTC
>BJBW01010178.1:0-26143 GCA_004320125.1 Scolopax mira
CCTCCCCTGGTGCAACTTGAAGCCATTATCCCTTGTCCTGTCATCTGTGACCTGGGAGAAGAGACTGACCTCCACCTCTCTACAGACTCCTTTCAGGGAGTTGTAGAGAGTGAGAAGGTCTCCCCTCAGTCTCCTCTTCCCCAGCCTGAACAACTCCATCTCCCTCAGCCTCTCCGCATAAGACTTGTGCTCCAGAAACCAAGTCCAGCTTCATTGCCCTTCTCTGGACCCGCTCCAGCACCTCAATGTCTTTCTTGTGGTAGGGGGCCCAAAACTGGACACAGTACTTGAGGTGGGGTCTCACCAGTGCCAAGTACAGGGGGACGATCACCTCTTGGGTCCTACTCACCACACTGTTCTTGATACAGGCCAGGATGCTGTTGGCCTTTTTCAGACATAGGTCTGCCTGAAGAAGCCCTGTCCAGTACTTTCTTTGACAGCAGAGGGTCCATGGTCACCTGGGGGCAGCAGAAGCAGTTGCTTTGTCTGCTTAGAAAGGTAAGGAAGAGAAAATAAACTGCAGAAGAAATCTGAAGATATACCCTTATGGATCTATACTATAAACACCTTGGACAGAAATACAAGAGAGATTCTGCCATGAGATGCCATCTAGAGGACCTGGACAAGATCGAGAAGGAGGTCCATGTGAACTTCATGAGGTTCAACAAGGCCAAGTGCAGAGTCCTGCACCTGGGTTGGAGTGACCCTTGGTATTAGTATAGGCTGGGAAATGAAGGGATTGAGAGTGGCCTTGATGACAAGGGCTCAGGGGCACTGGGACATGAAAAGCTGGACATGAGTTGGTGATGTGCGCTCACAGTCCAGAAAGACAAACACATCCTGGGCTGCATCAAAAGAAATATGGACAGCAGGTCAAGGGAAGTGATTCTGCCCCTCTACTCCCCTCTACTCCCTCTACTCCCCTCTACTGCCCCTCTACTCAGACCCTACCTGGAGCACTGCATCCAGCCATGGAGCCCTCAGCACAGGAAAGACAAGCACCTGTTGGAGTGGGTACAGAGGAGGGCCACAAGAATGATCAGAGGGCTGGAGCACCTCTGCTATGAAGATGGGCTAAGACAGCTGGGGTTGTTCAGCCTGAAGAAGAGAAGGCTCTGGCGGCAATCTTATTTGGTCTGTTCCAACCTATGTCCAAAACCTATCATTTGTGTTTTGGATTGAGGCTCCTGGGAGCTACACTGAGCACTGAAATGGTCCCTAAAATGCTGTGAAGACCAACACACACATTTGTTGGTAAACTGCCATTTCTGAATGCCCAAAGGAGTTGCATCTCCTGCTTACTGGAGCTTGTACAGCCTTTAAACTGGGGTCACTGAGCTCCCTGAGACAGAAATATTTTATAGAAGAAATAACTTTAAATGAAAACTATGACATAGTCACACACAAATGAAATGTTAACTTCTAAGAATGAGTGTTCACACCAGAAGATCGGCTCTGTGGGACTTTCATCCATCCAGAAAATAGAAATAGCTTTTGTATAAAATTCAAATGAACAAAACCAACTTGACTCTTAAACACCGAGCAGTCACAATAAGCTGCTTGTCTATAGCCTGACATATTTACTAAAAGCACATTCAAGAGAAACAGGAGCTACTCAGAAGCAATTTACAAACAGGAAAACAGAGGAAATTGGCTGGGTAATTTATTCTCCAGGAAGTATTTGCATGGTTGTATAAGCAAGGCACCCAGCAGAAAGGCACTGCCATGTCCTACCTGTTCATGACTTATATATCAGTGTCTTTCAGTGTATTCATTGTGTTAGTGCTGGGTGCCTGCTAATGCAACTTAAAAATTGCAATTTTAAGTGCCAAATGAAGATTTAATTTTAGAATTTGTTTTTCCTCATGAAAGAAGACTGAAAACCCTGGCAATTACTGTTTTGCTTCCTGGTGACTGAAACTTCATGCACACAAACACAAATAAATACATATGTAAAACCGAGCAGCTTAGAGTAGTTTGTGGGATGTTGGAACACTGAGACCAAATACTATTTTTTCATCTTTGTGCAGGTGTCCAAAACTTATCCCTCACTATATTCCTTTTTTTCCTTTTTCTCCTTGTCATTCACTGACCCTTCACTGAGAAACTGTTATGCCCACTGCTATTTTGTTCTTTGCTCTCTTCTTTTGCGAAGCTTTTCTTAACACTGTACCTGGCCATTTAAATGTGAATCCATCAGAAGGAAACATCTGTCTCTCTCCCATCCAGCAGAAACCCGCACAGGACTGTGCCTGCAATGCTTCACTGGAAGACGTGAAGTAAGAGGTAAAGCAGAACTGAAAATTTGTGGGGCGAAGCTAGGCCATCCTCTGGATCTCCCACCTTTAGAATCATAGAATCGTTTGAGTTGAAAAGGATCATCAAGTTCCAACCCCCCTGCCCTGGGCAGAGATACCTCCCACCAGAGCAGGTTGCTCAAAGCCCCATCCAGCCTGGCCTTGAACCCCTCCAGGGATGGGGCATCACCTTCCAGGTGTACTCTTTTTCTGCATCTTTCTTGCTCACAGCAGGTATAGGGACTGACTGCAGCTGTGATCTGGGTGGCCATGTCCCCGTTTAGAGGCAGGTCTCCAGGTTTCTCTCTCTCCAAAACAAACATGGGCACAAAGGAGTTGAACTGCAATAATGTCTAGTGAGCAGAAATCCCAGACAGATTTGATCCTTTGACTTTACGCATTTAATAACAATATATTTATCAGTAACCAATGACACTGTCCTGGCAGAACTAAGTGGAGACTTGCTCCAGGTGAAGGAGAGGGGACAAGAGAGAGAACAGAAATCAGCTCTCCCAGTGAGATGCTTTCTGCTCCAGCTGCTCAACCACACTCTCGTTACATGTTAGCCTTAAAACATGACTTAAAATAATTGTTCATTACAGCAAAAGCATGGCTGTGTACCCCACCGTTAATGATTAGCTTAATTTTGCATGAATTAGCTGACTTCCTGCAATTTCTTCTGCTCTTCCCCACCAGGCGACCGCGGCGTTCTGCTTTCCAAAGGCAGCGAGTCGGCAGCTTGATGACCCCGAATGCCTGGGAGCTACAAGGTGCTCATTCCATTTTCTGCACCAGTCACTGAGCTGAGGCATCCAAATTCCAGCAGACACGGGATGCTTTATGGTTTGCTGTCTGCACCAGATGCTTAGCAGGGGGGACAAAGCGAAGGGAGATTGTGGGAGAGCGGAATGCATTCACCTTCCCAAGCTGACAGCCACCCACAAAGGAGTCTGTGTGGTTGCGGTCAGAAAAGTGACCCCATTAAGAAAAACAGCTTGGAGTTCTGTATTTCTTCCCTTTCCATACCGTCTACCTCTGGAGTACTCCATCTGACCAGGCAAAGTGCTTCGCTAAATGCCGATTCATCTCTGCATCAAATAAAGCACTCCTTGCTCTGCACTTGATGGATAAGAGGGAAGCGCCTGCAGCTGGGGCAGGATTTGGGGAGGCAGTGCTGAACACAGCGTGCCCTGCCGCAGCCATCCTGCCTCTGACAGCTTGACTCTTCTGGCTTATTTTTATTTTCATTTAAAGCAGAGCGCTGTGACTCAGAAGGCAGGCAGGAAAAAGGTGAAAGCAGCAAGGGACAGTGTTCATATCCACGGCTGCTCTTTGGTTTCCTGATCAATGTGCCACCGCTTTGCAGTGTCATCTGCGACCCTTGGGACCGACCACTGTAGAGCAGGCATTTTGTGCTCGGACACAGCCAAAACTGCGGCCCAACGTTGCAAAATAAGGAAGACGAGCACTCTGCAATAAAGGTCTAGACTTAGCAAGGCCCACTAGTCCCAGCTCTGGTGCGCTCAACAGTGCCAATTCACACCTTAGAGCCTTTCAACAAGGGACAGAAACACCCAAAGAGCACAGATGGACTCCCTACTTCCACAGAAAGTCCCACGTCAGGAGAATATACCCAGAGTCTATGCCTAGAAAGAGGATGCTGGACCTGGAAAGGAAAGGTGCCTGCAGGAATACTGGGAACCTGTTGAAAAGAGGCTACCAGGGGATGACATGTTCATGGAAGAATATCAGAAGGTGAATAGCTGTGCAGGGAGAAGCCATGACAGAATCCTTTCTAGGGAGGAGATCTGACTTTGGACCTGGTCACAAGGAGAGGAGAGAGAGGGATCATTCATGTGTCTGTTTCTTCCAGAAAGGAGTTTTCTGTGACATTTTCTTACAGTGTATTAACTTATGTTTGAATTTACACATTGAACATGGGCTTCTAGGTGCTCTTGATTATGCACCTCATCAGACTTAGCAGATCTTTGGTAACGTAGCCTTCTGTCTCCAGCTCCCACCATATATGGAGTAAAGTGAAGGCACCCAATACTCCACATGCTGAAGAATACAGTTGTCATAGATGCAGCAAGCCAGGGATGTTGGAAACAGAGCAGTGCTACTCCTTGTGGTGCACTGTCTCTACTGAAGTGAGCTTTCTGCCCTGGGAAGACTGGGAAAGTCCACAGGGACTGTGAATCTCAGAGTACACAAACAGAAGCCACCCTGAAACACATCCTGTCTCCTCCAGTCTCTTCAGGCCACCTCCAGAAAGCCCTCAGTAGGTGCTTGTCTACCTCTGACATCCCAGACACCTGGAAGGAGCAGATGCACTAGTTTTCCATTACTTACTGGCCTCCCATGACTGCTGTCCATGAATGCACAGATAGCTTCACAAACTGAAGAATACAATTTAAGTAGATATTACAACTGGATTTTTGAGGGTTCTGTCTGACAGGCTAAAAGTCGGAAGGCTCAGAAAGGCGGGAGCAAAAGGGAAGTGCATGTCTAGTTCTTTAGGGCTCATCACAGAACTCCAATGCTGCACTGACCAAACCTGGATCGGACACAAAGGACACCAAAGCATGAGACGGAGAGGAAAATGCAGTTTCATCTCTCCAAAGCCATATGACTGTATATTAAGCACTGAACCTGAAATAACAGAACCTGTCCCTCAGCTTTGGCATGTTGTTGGAATCCCAGCAATGTGGAGTATCACGGTCCGTCTCCTGGCAAAGACAAGAACTGAGGTCCATGCCAAGGTTCAACAGCTTCACTTGATGTCTTAACAGATTCTGAGCTGCTGGGGGCTGCCTCTGCAGCCAGGGTGGACAGGCACAAGGATGTTCAGTCCTGAGGCGTGCAGGACCTCCTGCTGCTTTGCTCTCAGCAGAGACAGCCCAGGGGGTTCAGCTCCTAGCCCAGATCCACCAGCAAAACAGCTAGTGAAAGCACAGGTGAGTTTTAGGAGTAAAGCTCACAAGTGAAAATCTTTGCTGTGAAGTGGGGGCTGCTCAAAAGCTTTCTTAATGCAGGTCCTGTTGTCATCTCTCTATGAGTATGTGCCGCAGGCAATCCTGCTTTGGCAGGGGAGTTGGACTAGATGATCTCTAGAAGGTCCCTTCTAACTCCAACGATTCTGTGATGAGTAAGTCTGATGGAACTAGGGAAAAATACTTTTTGCCATTACAATGAATGGCTAGAGGAAAAAAGGACTAAAATGGCTGTTAATGAAAATTCCATGATAATAGTGAAAACTCCAACATAAGTGACCATAGAACTTACTTACTGGGTTAGTGAAAAGTGCTCTTCTCTTGAGGTTGCGCTGGTGTTGACCCTGGAAATGCATCGCTCGTGTTTGCCTCCGCTGGTTCCTTCTGCCCTGGGCCCTTGGGCACAGACACAGGTCACATTTTTCCCTGCCCCAGCTTTGTGCTAGAATTTCCCAGCCCTGACCCCAGCGTTTGCCAAGGTCCAGCCAGCAACACCCCAAAGCACCCCCAAAGAAGAAAAGTACGCTGCTGTGCTGCTGCCTGCCTGCTCCCCATCTGCAAATGCTCTCAAGATTTACAGGGTGACAATTGAAAAACCTGTTGTTGTAAATAACACTGAAGCTCAACATACCTTTGAGTGTGCAGTATTTCCTGCATTTATGTAGGGAATTGCATGATTTTATGTATAAGCGTTCTATTACATTTGCATTTGGGTGTGTGCACGGAGGAAACTTATTTCAAAGGCTCATCTAAGAATATACACCAAGTATGAAACCTCTCAAAAAAATCTTAATGCAGAAATACTTGCATGTTTACATTAGCAGGAAAGAGACTCAGTGCAATACAATTTATATGACTGTATTTGAAAATTCAAAATATTGCGCGTGCTGAGAGAATAGCAGTGCATTTATAGAATTAAAACTTGAGAAAGACACATGCTGAAGACATTGAATGAATGTAAGAAAATGAAATCCCATTAACAGAAATATTGTCTTCACTAGAGACAGTAATTAGGAAATCACTAAGCTCTTGTGATTACAATTTTAAAAATATATAATACACATAGCAAATAGAACTCCAGCTTTAATTCAGTTATACTGGATATATGATTCAGAAAAGATATCAGATCCTTACATATATTACTATAGCTAGTCTTAAAAATATATGGTAATTATAGAATTATAGGAATATAAAACTTAGCCAGCACTCAACACTGCACAGCTTCACAGCACTGGTTTTCATTTGACACCATTCATCTGGTTGTAATGCAGTTCAAAATCCGAGTCTTTTCATTATGAATCACTGCCTATTTCTGACAATCCCATAAACATAAAATCCTACTTAAAGCAGCCTCAGTCTGAAAAGGGACTTTGTAAATCTGACGCCTTAATGTTCAATTTACTGGCTTTGCTGTGTACCTTCACAGTCATACTTCTGAAAAATTGCACAGAGGAAAAGCCACCCTCAAGGTAATGCATTTCAGATCTCTACTCCCATCTTTCCATCTTATTTTTTCTTTGCTATGGTATCACAATAAGGGCATGTGATAGGTATAAAGGAGCTTTGGGTTTAAAAACACAGTTTCTGTCTGTTTAAGAGCACAACCCACTTGTAGTGCAGTTTGTCTCATTTAAGCCAGTAAACTGCCTAAATTGAAAGGAATATGCAAATACCATGTAGAAAGATGCATATATAAAGTATATTTCCTTAATTCCCTGCTCTTGGTCGAGGCTGCGTTACACCATTATCAAGGAGATGGTGCAGATCTCTGCTCCCAGCTGCATCTCTGTGGGCAGAGCTGCCAAGACCCTCTGGGACAAGGGCTGTCAGCAACATCACGCCTAATCTCACCCCTGAGATGGTCAGGATTGCTCATGGGCTGAGTAACAGTGCCCTCCAGCAGGACCTCAAGCCAGGCACCTCTGTCCCTCGCAGTGCTGTCACCGAAGATGCTCGCAGAGGAAGGGTCTCCCCTCCCCGATGAGGCTGGTGAGTGCTGGTGACAGAGGTGTGCGATGGATTAGCCCCAGCTATAGAAACCAGACCACCATATACCCCATGCACCCCATACATCCCATACACCCCATACACCCCATACATCCCATACACCATACACCCCATACACCCCATACACAGCCCAGGCTCCAGCAAAAGTACCGTGAGCATGTTAATGTGCTCCGGAGTCTGGAGGAAAGGGGAGATGTAAGGCACAGATATCAAACACGTATTTTCCTCTCTGCCGAAGGGGAAAGAACAGAGGAGAGTGACAGCTCTTAGATAAGTGGGTCTCCTTGCTGAATTCATCACCAGGAGAGGTGTCAGACACCACAGTGCAAGAGACCCTGGGAGAGGAATAGCTGGCAGAGAGCAACATGAAGGATCAACCATTGGCTTCAGGACTTACTGGCAAAATATAGTATGAAAAAGAGAAGCCTAAGGGGGAATTTCTAACAGTCTCTAGATACGTAAAAAAGTTGATTTGAAGAGTGAGAGAGTTAATTGGGAGAGGAAAGGGAGCAATGTGACTGAGTCTGAGTTACCACGGGGGAGATACAGGAAAATTTGCTTTGCAGTAAGACACTTGTACAACACTTGTAAAATTTCCATCCCCGACCTTCCTTACACAGGGTCTAGAGAAGCACTTACTCTAAATAATATAGAGAAAGGGGGTTCTGCTTCAGGAAGAAGTCAACTGCATTACCTCCCAGGGTCCTTCCCTATGCTCTTCTGCCCATTTAATATTTTAATTACTTAGGAGTTTTTGCTCTAATTCTTACTTGCTAAGTAAGGCTGAACATTTTGCAGCTGAATGCTGGGAGAAGTGGGCTGTTGTAAATAGCTGGAGCAGGCAAGGTCTTTGGACCTTCATGGCTAGCATGGAAGTGAGTCTTAATGGCCATTTATTAAAAAAAAAAAATAATTGGTGACAAAAGGCTCTTACTTATCGCTTTCATAACTAACAAGCTTGCTTTTTTTTTTTTTTTTTTTTTTTTTGTATCCTCCAGAGCATGGTGTTTCAGCTAAAAAATGTATTTCCAAAGCATAGAGCTATCGCTCTTTCTTGTCTTCTTTTTACCTGGACATCATTGGGAAAGCAGAGTGTTCTCCATTCATCCACTTTTGCAGCTGTTAACAAGCATCAGAAATAATTAAGCTATTTTACACAGCAGCAAATCATTAAATATTCTTTGAAAAACATGCTTAATTGAAAGGAACATCTTCATTTCCCCCCTGTCTATTATACCAAAGCCTTATTTTCTCTGTTTCGTGCTGTAACATCCTTGCACCTCTGTTGGTATGTTTTGCTGGCTGTCTCAGCTTTGGAAGACTTGGGCCTTCCAAGCAGCATCAGAAGTTAAAAAAAAAAAAAAAAAAAAAGGGCTCAGTAGAAAATATGTATAAAATATGCTTTTAATTCTGGTATGCCTGGAAAACTAAGAGCATAACACAAGTGAATTTGGTGACTCAAGCTGCTTGCAGGTATGTACTACCCTGAGGGTTATAGATGAATTCCTGAAAAAAAATCTGCAAAGTATCAGGCTCTTGCTTGACAGCTTCATGGCTGAGGATCAGGGAGAGTCTCTCGTCTTCACTCTCTGGCAGCTCATTCCTCCCGCCGTACTCTCTGTACGTGCTCTGTTATTCTGCTTTTCCTAATAGTGGTCAGAAATGAAGCGGGCCTTATAAAATATATATTGCAGTTGCCACTCAAAATAGCCATCAGGAGAATGAAGTAAACAGCATGGTAATAATTGTTTTCATGCCTTTTCATTGCCTTAATGACAATCACTAACCAGGAATGGTCACGGGGGTGGGTTTAAGCTTACAAGTCACTCTCTTTTCCTCGTTATTTATTAGGATGGAGAGAGCAACAGGCATGAGCGCCAGAGAACGATGAGCACAAAGCCAGCCTTATGATTGAAGAGCCTCAAGCAAGAATAAAATCTTATCTCCGACTGCAGGAGGAAGAAATCCCACTGCAGCAATAAATCCAAAGGAACAGGATGAGGCTCTTACTTACATCCTTTGATTCAGCCATAGGATGGGAGCAAGATGCCTGTGCAGGAGCAGGAGAGTAAAAGATCAATCAGCTGGGGCTTTTTGGTTTTGTCTAATATAGGCACAGTCTCTTCTTCTGCAATTATCCTCCTGCCCAGGTGATCCCAAGGGTCTTTGAAGCCTTGTCTGCTTGCAGTACATGACCTGAAATCATTGCTCCATTGCTCACAGGATTATCATTATGATTTGCTATTTGTGCTCCTCCATGGACCTTGCAATTACAGTCGACTGTCCTAAGTTTCCCCAAAACAGTGATGTTTTGTGTTGTTGTTTCTAAAATAATGTTTTCCAGAGGCCATTCCCCACCACACAATAAGCATTTGAAAGCAGCATTGTGTTTGGAGGCAACCTAATTCCCCTGCGGCTCTTCCCTGGCCCCGGCACTGCTGTGTTACTGAAGATGCCTTCTCCCTCCTCCCAACCTTGAAATGCCAAATATATCCTGACTACGGATGTTGCAGATGATATAATGACATCGTGTTGTAATTCAGATGATGATTTTTACTGCCAAGTAAAATCTTAACACTGACTACAAACCTAGCAATATTCTCCAGTCAGAAAACAATATTTACAGTAGAATTTCAGCCACGGCAGCTCCAATGTGCATTCAAGCATCTGTTCACAAAAGAAGTTCAAAGAAGCTGAATTGGCTACTGCACGAAGTGACCAACTTACCACCTTATTATGACATGCCCCCATTCATACTACCACCAAATATTACCTCCACTTAAACACTGGGATAAATTTTACAGGACATAAACACACAAATAGCTGCTTATATAATTTTGAATTGTGGCATGAACTGTAATGGTAGGAAGAAACGCAGAGGGGAAATCCATTGTTGGGCCATCATCTTTGACGTAGTCGGGGTTGTCCTCCACATTGTGTTGAGCAGCCAAGACCTAAGCTGAGATGAAGGCTTTAGCAGTGTCCTAGCTTTTAAACTTCCTGACACACGCTGATTTGTATCACAGCCTTCATGTTTTTTAAACAGAGCAATTCCTGTATGTTTAATTCGGAAGCTTCTATTTGCTGTGGAGTTTCCAAAATTTATATGCCTGCAGGATATTTAAAAATATTTCCAAGTCAACCTATCAAGGAGGGTTTCTCTCCTGTCAAAAGTGTTTATAGAATAAAAACAAAGATCTCAACAAATGCCTCCCTTGTAACTTTGCCTGTATACAGAGCACGAGGTTTTTATAAAACAGGTGTCAGTTAGATGGTGTTTCCCTGCACTGCTAAACATCTACTCCACTCTCTAAATTACTACCTCCATATGCAACCATAGCAGGTTTGCAGAAAAATACACTGTAAATACAAAATTTAGATGTAATCTACCAAAAGATAAGATTGCAAGACTAAAAGTTGTTATATCCCTTTAAATTACCCACTTCAGGTCTAGTAAATCTATTGTAATCACCTTCTCCAGCCGAATAGGTGGACCCTATTAGGAGGAAGGGATGCTTCATGGTAGGATGGGGTTTATGGCAATTTTATTTTGCTTTTCATAGAGCACATGTGAGGCAGAAGCCACAGGGAAGAAAATATTTAGAGCTCCCCACAGAACGGTGCAATACTGTGCACAGCTGTGGTTTGATGGAAAGGGGGTTTGGCAGCAGAAGGGGATGGAACAGCCACTGAGGTCCATCTCCAGTATTGCACCCAGGCAGAAACAATCCTATGGTGCCCAACTCTGCCACTGCCTGACACAAGTCAGGGGACCAAGTATGCATGTTTTAATACAGGTCCACTCCCTGCTTTGAGATGACCCCACAGCAGTTCCTTGATCACAGGCTGAGAGTAGATGGGCCCCACAGATGCAGGCGGCAGGACCATGCAAGAAATGCATCGCAGGCCATGATCAGAATGTGAGCTTAACATTGACCTTGAGCAGATACCAGTGTATTCTTGAAGAGGCCTGAGAGTCCTGAGAAGAAGGAAGTCAACAAGATTAAGGAACTGTCAGACTGACAGCAGAGGAAAGTTACTGAAGTTGCAGGAGAGAACAAAGAAGGAAAAAGTTATCCAATCATGGATAACCAAGTTGGTCTTTGGATGAACCAATTATACATGGACACACATTTCTAAGAAAGATATAAAAGAGCTTGTTAAAACAATAAAGTGGGATCTTTTGGATTGTGTGTGTGTGTGTGTGCATGTCGCATCCATCTCAACCTTGACAGCTGCTGGTGGCATGACCAGCCCCAGCACTTGGCTTGGCCCAGTCTGGAACCACCACTGCCCAGCAACACCCCTCCCCTGCCTGGATGGTGAAAGCAATGTTGGGTTTCTTTCCCAGTTGCAGAAGGAGGCATTGGGTGCCTTTTATCCTCCTGCTGGTTCCAGGCTCCAGGCCCTCACCTCAAGGGTCATTCAGCAGCTTTTGGGATGTTTCTAGATCTTTGACCTTTTGCAGCCATTCTGTTCTCCCCTTCATGCTTCTGAATGCAATATTCAGTGAAGTTACCAATTCTTTCCTGCTGGAATTTTAGCTTTTTTTTTGGTCTTCTACAGATGCTCTCCTTAGCAGATGTTCTTCAACTGTAGTGTGAGATAATCCCCTCCTTGCTGTGGGAGTTTATAAAACCCATGGCCATCTCTGTGCTGCCCCTGCTCTGGTGGTCTCTCCTCCAGCAGCCACTTGGGTACTCACCCCGCTTTCCTCCAGAGATGCAGCCAAGAGCCACACCACAATGGCACGAAGGGTCTTGAGATGAAAGAGAAGTAGGCTCATCTTTTCCTAACTACAACCAGCTTGTCTGCACGCATAGAGGAACCAAAAAATGTCAACAATATTATTCAATAACTCAATAACTATTTGGGATGGACCAAAACACAAGGCAAGGCAAGGAAAAGATTATGAATATGGGCAGCTTTAGAAAAATATGCTTGTGTGAAATTTTCTTCTTTACTGGGGGAAGTTAGAAAAAAAACATTCTCTCAGAAGAAACTGCAGTAGTTCCCTTCAGGAAGCTCTATTTTGGGATAACATAAACTATGTGCTGGTTGAATTAATATTTAACATGGCTGAAAAATAATACCACCCTATTACAAGTTCCTCCCCAAAATGGGCACAAGCCAAATTCCAATCTGCAGTAATACCTATAGAAGTATAAGCACCTCATAGGAGGAAGATACTATCGTAAGTCAAAGTTTAACTACTATGCTTATAATTAAGAAAATAAAATTAAGAAGCTAATGACAGAAGAAAAAATACAGATACCTGCAGCTCCATATTCTGTTGAATCACATTTATTTATGTGGCTGATAAATCATCTCTCGATTTAGAATTGTAAAACATGGGGATTCTTTTCCAGATCTGGAATTTACTTGGGAAAAGAAGTACAATAATTCATGGGCCAAAATACACAGACGCACATGTGTATTTTAAAAGCACTTTATTAAGATAGAATCAAGCTCTTTTTTCATCAGTGTTTTGAATCTTTCTAAGAAGGATGGAGTAATTTTCAACAGTTAAACGTGGCTATTTTTCCTAGATATCACAAGTTCTCTTTTGTTACCTGTGACAGTGAAATACCAGCCCTTTGGAGCCTGGTTCAAAGAGGTCCTACATCTTCCTCCTCTATTAGTTGTGAATGTTTTCTGTGGCTAAGATTCATGACTGTACAGATGGTCTATTCATCATGTTAGGCTCAGTTACTTCTCAAAATATATGGGGGAAAGCTTGTTTCCATTGAAGTCAGTGTTAAAATTCCTATTACTGCGAAGGGGCTATGATTTCACTCGCAGGGTTTCATGGCACACTGACATTAGGGAGGTCCTCTGAATCGGAGTGAAATTCACACAGTGTGTGCATTGCTATGTCGGATAGCAATGTTTCTAGAATATACTGTTTCTGTAGCATATATTGTTGCAAAAAGTAGTCGTGCCATTTGTCAAAACAATTTTTCAAAGCTGAATTTGTTCAATAGTTTTTATAATTAATGGCATTATGGAAACTCTTAATTTAATTATTCAAGAGTGTATTCTCGCTTTTGATGGATGTCATTGGTCATTAATCTTTTGCTTCTTTTTCAATTAGCTTAGATAGATTTTTGCCCTTACTGGTTAACCCTTAACAAGCACCCAGCAGAGAGGGTGCAGCCCTAATCTGACACATGGCATGAGACAAGGATATGCACGTTGCACTCTGTCAGCAGTGCTAATGCTCACACACACATTTCATAATGGCTTATTGACCTAGAAATTTCTTTGTTGTCTGCTTAATTTTCCTTCTCTAAAAATGGGCTCAAAAACAGATCTAAAATTCTCATTGTCTTTATGTAATTCTATCCTGAACTCAAACCACATAACAAAATGCCACTTCTCTTTTTTATTACTTCTTGCAGAACTTCGAAACAGTGTAGTAGATTCCAGTCCTCTATTAGTATGTATTCATGATTTCAAAGCAAACCCTCCTCAAAGTAGAAATCCTGAAAGATCACTCTATATGTTTTGTTAAAGAAAATTACTCTTTTAAATGAACTGGCATTTCTCCTGTGTAAAGACTCGAGGACTAGGAGGCTGTGTGGTGAGTTAAGTGCCCAAAGAATGTCCTGATTTTTAAATTGCACTTATAAAACAAAACTATTAATAATAGGTCAAGGCCTTAAAAGTCTAAAGCAATTTACTGTTTATATAAGAAGAATACGTGTGGCAAAAAGGTGTAGAAAGTTTTGGCTAGCAAAATTGTTTACAGATGGCAAATCCGTGAGTACACAAATCACAGAAATGAGAACTGTATCAGGAAAATTAATTTGAAACATAAAATGCAGGGAAGAAGTACAAAAGACTAAGTAAAAAGACTACTAAAATGTTTGTCTGATTTTTTTTTTCCAGGGATAGCAAAAGTTCCCTGAAAACCATCTTACCTGACAGATGTTTCCTCACCCTCACTGCCAAGAAAACACCTGTGAGAGCCAGAATATGACATTGATGCACTTTTCACTGAGTCCTTCCTCTTGAGTCTGCAATTTCTGGTGTTTAACATCCCAAACATGTGTCTTGGGGACACAGTTTGTGCCCCACACTGAGGGCTTGGCTGACATGGGAGGTGTGGTGATGGCTGGGTGGGTGCTGTGGCAATGGCATGTGGGATCATGCAGGCCAACTGTGTGGAAAAGGGGACATGTGGTAGCCACTGTGGTCAGCCCAACTCAGTTCTCTTCACAACGACATCTTAACTTTTCCAACAGTGATGTTCTGCAGTCCCATCACCTTGTCCTGAGATCTAGATGGGGCAATGGTTGATATTTTTTTATGTACTCAGTCATGTCTGAAAACTAAAAGATATTCTTTAAGTCTTCATTTCTTTTAGAGAAAACCTTTCCCTGGTTTACCTTCCCTTCAAGTAGTCCCTCTCAGCATCCTCTCATGAGATAAACCATGCAGCGCAGGTCAAGAAAAGATTGACACAAACTGCTGAAAGTGAATTCAGCCTCCTGTTTTCGATCAGATAAGATACCTATCTGTAGTGTCAGCTGGGCCAGACCTCAAACATCACACATCAGAGAAAATAGCACTGTGATCTTGGAGGACAAATGCTGGGAATCTGGCTGCCCTTTGTCTGTCTTTGTGCTGTCCTTCATCCTGGAAGAGCAGTGACAGAGTGACTTCCAGGTGGTGTATAAAGCTTGAGAGCTTTGAACTGTGCCCTTACGAATTCCCACATAAGAGAGAAGAAGCATGACTTGGATGTCCCAAAGCCTCAGAGAACCTCCACCTGGCATGACCTCTGGGAGCACACAAAACTGACTGGCATTTAGAGAAACCCAGAGGTTTCTCTAAAATGTGCCAAACCTCAGCATTAACTCAAAGAATATGCAGATATTAAGATACTCTAAGGGAAAGATGTTTTCTCCATCCCATCAGATATTCTGGACTCGCAGCTGAGGCTCTTACCTGCAGAATTCCAGATCAGGGCAGTTAGCCCCCCATTCAGTGATTTATTCCACTAAGACAGCATACGAGTGACTAATAAAAACACCTTGTTTATCTTTCATTGAAGCTACTGAGCTCCTGCAAAGCACTTCTTTTACCAGAAACAGCAATCATCCTAGATTTCTGATCGCTCTTCTCCAGTTTATGGGAAAACATGGATTAAGGGATTATGGATGACTTTCTATTTTGCTGAGAGCTAAATCCCAGACAAAAATCTGTATGGCTCCTGTAGGTGTGGAGAGAAAAGAAACACTTAGCTTTCTTCCAAATTTTAACCTGGCTTACCCCTTTGGAGTCCTCACTTTTTGTTCCATCTAGAAACAATGTGAGGGCTGTGTACTCAGGAGGTCATAAGGAATTTACTTCTCAGAGGGCACAGCTTCTGGTACCACCCAGAAAAGAAATGTAATCACTGTCTTTAGGAAGTTTAATTAAACATACTTCATAATGACTACAGTATGAGAAGAAGTATCACAAGAACATGTGAAATAAAAAAAGAAAAAGACAAGCTTGTTTAAGAGATCTTGATGGTAGAGTATGAAACTGCTTGTTTAGTAATCTTGTTAGTATCTGCCACTTTCTGTCTTAAAAATATTTGCCATTTTTTTCCCAAGGTCACTTTAATGGTTCAAATTTTTTTCTGTTTGCTTTTCTTCAGTTTACAAGCAGCTCCAATAAGAATGAATGTATTTATATAGTCATATAATGCACCAGAAAAAAAATAGTGTTCCTTTGGCTCACTGCTCACTCTGTGATAAAACTTGCCTACTAGGAACTGGCCAGGATGTAACAGAAAGTCATCAGAACCCTTATTTGTTTTATGTGTTTGTTCTTGGTGAAGCTCAGTAAACATTATATCCCCACTGGTAAATGTTGCATCCCCATCAATGAGCAAAGCTTGACAGGGTTGAATGTCTAGTGTGGATAAACACTCAAGTGTTTAACATTTGTCCAAAATTAAACTCCCAGAAAAAAAAAAAACCAACCAACAAACAAAAAAGAGAAGGGGAGGAGAGGAGAGGAGAGGAGAGGAGAGGAGCATCTAAAGGGTGATAGCTTCTGTCCTTCCTCTGCTAGTCATGGGCAACACCAGTCAGATCACTGTAGAGCACATGCTCCTCTCCCTCACGGGTTTTACTTCTGATAAGGAGAGGACTTTGCAGGATGGGGGGATCTGTTTGGGACTCAGGGCTGCACTTAGACACTCTTGTCAGCAGCTCCAAACCCACACAGTGTTGAGTACCACCTGCTGCCTTGCCTTGCCTCACCAGGGTGTGCAAGGAAGGAGCAGGGAACTTGGCAGGGGACAGATCTAGGGACCTTTCATGCTGCTAACAGGTTGATTGTGGGGGAGAAATTTCTGGAAGATCCTGTTTTTCCTGATTTCACTTTTTTTGCATCTAAAATCACTCTCTCTGTCCTACAGCTCTCCAGGTAAAAGTCTATTTACTCCTCTGGTTCTGCACCATGGGACCCTGACATGTGCTGAAGCTCAGCTTCACCAAAAAAAGGCATGTGTGGTGCCTTTTCTCCTGCTTCCATGCAGGTAGTCAGCTGTGGGAATGGGTCCCTCTCAGAAAATACTTGAGAGAGAAGATGTGCTTTGAGCTGGATCAGCTCCAGCTGTGCAGATCCCAGGGCAGGCAGAGGAGGGGAAGGTGGAGGCAGAGGTGGAAACAACTGGCTTGCTGTAGACAACCAGACAATATCACTCACTTCTTTGGATAGCAGCTCATGTCAAAATAATTGAGAAACTTCTGCCATATTTCCATCAGACTCTGCGTGTAGCTTAGGGGAAGCATTGACATCTGAAATCATACATGTGACCCCTTCTGTGCTGCATTTCTTCCACAATGGCTGCTTTTGTAGCTATTAGAGCTGAATCATTCTTTTTCAAACTTTGCTTCTTTGCACACATGAAACATTTTTGAACAGATCATATTTACAATGAAGGCAAATGCTAATTTAATATCTGTCACAAGATCTTGCAAGATTTCCCATGAGGTCTCATAATGGTATATCAGCATGTAATTAAATAAGAGGGCCAAGTCAGTCTCTGGTGTAAGTCCTGGGAAAGCAGATATTATATGAAGGAAGTGTTTCACCCTACTGCAGTCAGCTCTAGCTTGCCTGACATCTTGTTATTTTAAATTTCTTGGGTTTTCTTCTTTTTTTCCACCAGTTCTCATTCATTTGTACTTCAGTTCCACCTTTCATTTTTCTTTTTCCCATTTTCAATCATCCATGTGAAAGTGTGTTGCTTGTCACAGATTTCTTTGATATGCAGGTTGGTTTCAATTTGTTTTATTCATGTACTGGTTGTCTGCTTATTTATAACTTCATCCCCAAACAGATTGATGCTTACTGCTCCCTGATTTGAACAGCAAGAGGCTTGCAATAGTATAACACGTGGTGTCATGAAAATGCCTGGAGCCTTAGGTAGGAGTCATTCCTTTTCATATGTTTTCTTGAACTGTTCCACACACGCTGTATATTCATTCACGGAGAGGTTTCTATTTTCAGCCATTCTCTGTAATGTCTGTCCCCTCCATTAAGCTGCAACCCAGCCTTGCAGAGCTCATCACACGTTTTCAGGTGCTGCACGTCACCTCTGGCATCCTCTCCTTCAGTGTTCCTGGCTGTTGTGAACTGCTCTTTGGCAGCTGGACATGGACACCTATCTCTGCAGCTCAAGATCACCCTTTTGTCTGCAGGGAAGGTCCATCTGCAGGGCCCAATACAGCACCACAAGCCAGCTACAGGCAGTACAAGTACATTATGGATGAACCTCTGACCAGGCTGACCAGCTCTGCAGGAGAATGCTGGAGCCAAGGCAAAGGTGCTGCTGAAGTGGCAGCATTCCCTTCAAGAGCCTCTGCAAGGTGGCTGAAGGCTTGTTCAGGTTTCTCTGCGTGTTGATGCATCATGCTGTGTGAACAGGAGAAAAGTGCTGGATTGGTTCCTTCTTCTGCTGGACCACACTGGAATGTCACAAGGAGGTTTCTGCCCATGCTGAAGCTCTTAAGGACAGCCACAGGAAGAGGGCATTCAGCTGGCATGCAGCGTGATCGCAGATTTCTAGAGTGACCATAGCTACAGCACAAGAGATGGGGGAAGATGGGGGGAAAGTGGGTTTCTGTTGAAAATTTTCAGCTAGAAGTGTTGAGGATTGAGAGTGAGTATGGTCTTGAAAATCAAAATTTGAGATCTGGTGAAGAAAGACATCTGTGAGACCAAATGACAGTTTTCTATTGAAAAATATGCCAGTGGATGCTGGATCCTCCTACCAAGTCATTGAGTCTGTCCTGTGCCTCAGTCTCCTCTCTGGAAAATGGGGAGACTTCTCTACCCCACAGGAAGGAGCTGTAGCCACAGCCTCCAAACACGTTTCACAGCCTCCAGCCCCTGGGAGCCCTCCTGGTTCCTCTCACCACCCACACTCATCTCCACACTCCCTCCATGGAGACCCTCCTTCCCAGTCCTCCCTCCATCTGCCCCCAAAACCATCAGTCTCTCCTCCAGCTCTCTACCTTATCGAACCCTCTCCTTTCCCAATTTGCTTCCCTGCCTCCACAAAGCCAAATTTTTCTCATCCCACCCCTAGTAACCTTGGTTGCTTAGTACAATGCCACCTTTGTCCAGAGCTGGTGGCAATATGATTTCCTTTTATACTAGATTTGCTCTAATACAAACTTCACTACAACATGTCCAGTTGCTGACTGCCAAAATCAGTTCCTATAGCATAGAGCTTTCCAACCAGTAGTCTGTCTGTCCTCCAAGCTGTCTGCAGGACAGATCTTTGAGGAAGAAGGTGAGGGAAGGAAGACCTGGCACAGGTTCCAGATTTTTCTCCTTTAAATTAAGCTGCAGAGAGCAGCAGTAATAAGTCTGGGGTTCGGGATCCCCACAGACATTGTTAATGGGAAGAGAACTCAGAGCTTCTATTGAAAAGTTTGGGAGGACTGTTAGAGAAATTAAGAGCAAGTCAGTAATTTGCATGGTGTATTTATTTTCTAAAATGGAAATTAAGGTTCTAATTGAGCATTTTATGTAATTAAAATCTTTTACGTGGAAAAATGAAGTCTCTGCTACAGAGGTAATAGGAAGTACAAAAATACTTTGGACGTGCTAAAGATAGTGCAGATAATTAAATGTTCTCCATGCTTCGGTTCCCTCTCTAACCAGATCAGGTAATTAATGTTTGCTTGTGCCAGATGCTGGATTACTCCTGGATCCTGCTGTGCACAATATGATTCTCTCACAAATTCCCATTTGTATAGAGGTGAGTTGAGATAACCTCATTACTGTTATAAGTCTCTGCACTTTCTACTTAGTAAGAAGTATCCCTCAGAGTGGTTCAGAGTCCCATTGTACTGGGTGTTACGCAAATAAAGAGGAGGTACCTGCTTGAGAACATTTCTCAGCAGAACAATTTGTGACCTCTTGGATATTTGGGGAGTGGGGATGAGAAAAGGGGTGTACAGAGCCCAGAGGCTTATCCTAATGCTGGTAATTGTGCCTAGTGTGAAACAAGTTTGTCTTACTTCCAGACAACGTGGGTTACAGAAAAATATGCCTTTGCAGAGACTTGTTTTTCCTGGTGCTGGCCAGTGAGAAAACACTGTGAGGTGAGAGAGAACAAGAGAACCTTGGGAGGAGTTTCCAAATGGACCACTTTGTGGATAATGAATTGGCTGAATGCTGCACTCAAAGAGTTGTGGTCAACAGCTCGATGTCCAGGTGGTGACCAGCAATGAGCGGCGTTCTTCAGGGGTCAGTACTGAGATTGGTGCTGTTTAACATCTTTGTTGGCAACATGAGCAGTGAGATCGAGTGCACCCTCAGGAAGTTTGCCAGTGACACCAAGCTGTGTGGTGCAGTTGACGTGCTGGAGAGAACAGATATCATCCAGAAGAACCTGGACAAGCTTGCGAGGTGGGCCCTTGCAAACCTCATGAAATTCAATAGGGTCAAGTGCAAGGTTCTGCATGTGGGTTGGGCCAATCCCAAGTACAAATACAGGTTGGAGGAGAAGGACTTGGGGTATTGGTGGATGAAAAGCTCAACATGAGCCAACAATGTGCACTTGCGGCCCAGAAAGCCAACTATATCCTGGGCTGCAACAAAAGAAACGTGTCCAGCAGGTCAAGCGAGGTGATTCTACCCATCTACTCTGCTCTGGTGAAACCCAGCTCTGGAGACATCAGCACAGGAAAGATATGGACGCTCGAACACAAGCAGATCCAGAGGTGAGCCGCAAAAATGATCAGAGGGCTGGAGCACCTATGCTATGAGGAGACAGGTTGAGAGAGCTGGGGTCGCTTAGCCTGGAGAACAGAAGGCTCCATCGAGTCTTTATAGCAGCCTTTGAGTACCTAAAGGGGTCCTACAGGAAAGAGGGGAGGGACTCTTTATCAGGGAGTGAATAGAAATAGAAAGAGGGGGAGCGATTCTAAGCTGAAAGAGGGGATACTTAGATGTTAGCTACAAATTCTTTCCTGTGAAGGTGGTGAGGCACTGGAACAGGTTGCCCAGAGAAGCTGCAGATGCCCCATCTCTGGAAGTGTTCAAGGCCAGGCTGGATGGGAGGTGTCCCTGCCCAGGGCAGGGGTTGGAATTAGATGTTCTTTAAGGTCCTTTCCAACCTAACCATTCTATTATTTTATGACTCTATGATATTATTTCCATTTTGTCCACCAATTTAGGTTTGCTTTAGAGTCAAACCTGAGCATGTCTACTTTGTCTTAATGGCAGATTTCCATGCCTTTCCATGCATTTCCAGTATGATCTCAAACTAACTGCTTACTGGGAGCTCCTGGCTTCCTGGTTCTGTGTGGGTCCTCTGGAGGCAGGAGAGACTCACACCTGTGTGAGAAATAAAACTTATCTGTTCATGGAAGCATTTTATTCTGGGATGTAAAAATTCTTTCTTTGCTTTCCTCTATGTTTCTTAAGCTCAAGGCAAATCAGCTACTGTCAGGCAAGCAAAAAAGTGAAAAAATCTCTTTGAGAAGCAGGGCCCTTACCTAAAGGATACACAACTTCAGTTATTTCTGTTTCTTGTGTGCTTAAACACCCCTGTGTAATTTCCATTTCTTTACAATATGCCTTTATTTCACATTTAAAAATGCACATGACCATTGCAGACGCAACAGGACGAGTGAGGTGGTCCTTTATTCGGTCAGAATCTCCATTGATTTCAATAAGCAATTTGATTAAGCGGAGGCTATAGGATTTGAATCAGCCAATTTCACCCAGATTAAGGGGAAAACACGCCTGAAATTGATTGATATGGAAGCAGCAAGCCCATGTCCATTGGGCACTCACAGCCTGTAGGCGTCATGTGTGCTGTATCAACACTAATAAAAATTCGATAAGAGTACATGGTCCAGAAGCAGATTTGGCTTTGATAGATCTTTAAAAGCTACATAAGGAAGTTCTGCCTCTGAGAGCATCGCAATCTTTCTTGTCAGCAGGATGCAGGCTCAGCCAGGTAATCAATATCACGCTCTTGCCCAGCTCACTGCTGGGTTAGGATATACCCCTAAATAAGCAGCCCTTTTGTAACAATCCTTCCCTTTTATCAGCACACAAACTCACACTGCTCTTGTCAGTAGCACTATCACAAATTTGAATTATGTAGGGAAAGCCAGGACCTATGAAGGTGAGACACCTCCTGAATTAAAGTTTAATCTCATTTTGTTGAAGACATCATGCCACCTAATCCTGTTCATAAATGTATCAAAATATCTTATGATGTTCAGCATGGAACAGCTCTGCGCAGCTGCCTTCCTCTTTGAAAGCTGATTCAAAGGAGAAATCCTAATATGATGCTAATGCATAATCTTCCTTTGAAGCCTGTGGGGCCAACCACCTCTTTACAGTCAGCACTTCCATGTTCTTGCTTACTTTAATTTCTGTCGTAAGCAGGGGGCAGAAGCTTTGGTGATTGCCAACAGTCGTTCCTTTTGCACAGGGTCTCTGGGGAACACACTTCACACGAGCTGGAGACAAGCCCATGCCACAGGCTACTACGCCGTGGAGTTCGGGAGCATCTTCCCCATAAATCATCTCCCTCGCCCTCATACTTGTTGGCCAGTGAATGAGCAACACAACTGCTGCCTTTAAAACAAGCAGCTGAGCAAAACGGCCGCCCCTGGTTTATGTTGTAAAGGCTTTATGGAAAGGGAGAGAAAGATATCAATGAAAAATCCTCTCAGTTGGAAAAGGCAGTTCTTATCGGCACTCCAGCAATTTCCAGAAAAATTTACGGTTTCTTTTATGTAGCAAATCCTCTGTAAAAATGGTTATATATACAAACATTGAAAATTTCCAGGTCCCAGAGCACATAATAATATTTGCCACTTATAAAGCCTTTTTCATCTTCAAAGCACTCTGCAAGGACCAGCTAATGAATCCTCAAGTTATTCCTTTGAGGTTAAGTGATGTGCTCAAGGTCAAAACTTGAATCAGTCTCAGGATTAGATATGAGCAGATTTTTGCCTCTGCGTTCCCTACTTAACCCATGACCTTCATACAAGCAATCACTTGCTGTACTTCAACAGAAATTCAGATATAGAAGCATAACAAATTCTTTAAGGGAAAAAAAAAGTTGGATTTTTCAGAAGTCATTCCTCACCTTTCCTCCAGATTATAACTACCCTCTGTGTTTTAAAAATAGCAGCCTGCTGGGATTTACAATTTGGCAAGAATCCTTGCCCACCTGCTTTGCAGGATGAGTCGCTTTGTTTCTCAACAGCCTCTGCCTTTTTCATCAGCCAAGTCATCCTCAGACCTACTTCCAGCTGATGACCCAGTCATCTTCCTATCCAGATGCCAGCCCTATTCCCCAGTATTATGTGTGTTCACCTGCCCCCTGAACTATATGTAAATAAGGAAGTCTTATCACAGAGATCCAAGCATGATATAATTCTGCCACTGAGCACATTTTGTCTGGGTCATACAGAGAATTAATTCAGAAAATCAGTGCAGTGTGCTTATCAGTACAAATTTAACAGGATAGTTTCTTATCAGTACAAATCTTGTCAAGGTGGATTATTATTATTTTTTTTTTTTAACATTAAAGCAAGAGGAGTGTAAATCAGTGTAAACCTTAGAGAGGTTTTACTCCCTCAACTCCTGGGACTTATTGCAAAATAGCTCCAGTTGCACATTGACCACAGGCACATTGCATGTGGGTTTCCAGAGACTACACAGTACAATTTGAGCTACAGAAAGTCCTTAGGAAGTCCTGACCTGGCATAACCGGGGTGCCCAGGGGGCTACCCAGGGGGCCTACCAGGGGGCTTCCCAGTAGGAGGGTGACTTTGGCCCCCCCAGTCCTGCCCAAGCAGAGCTAGACCTATTCCTCCTGCCTTCATCCATCTTCCTCCACCTGCCTCCGGCTCCATTTCAGATGCACAGTGCCTGCAAAAACACCACCCCATAGGAAAATCTGTCCCAACAGTTCAGTGGTGCATGACTCAGCCTAAATGAAAAACAAGATGTTTTTTTTGTTGTAGCTGGTTCGGAGTCACTCTGATAACATGTGATTTAAATTTAGACGGGTGAGGAGCAGGGCAGAGTGAAGGGGACATCTTGCAGACAGCTTGAATGTCCTAAAAATTTCTGAAATTGAGCCTGCAGACTCTCTTTGGCCCTTGTAATTGTTAGTCAGAGGCTTCCGTGGCTGAGTTGACTCCTATCTCCCAGATAGCGAAGAGTCACAGCTACCTTGCATTTTTCCTGTGGTGCCATCACCTGGCAGCTTCAAGCTGCTCAACAGATAATGAAATTAGCATTTTCTAAGACCTGTGAGTCCAACAAAAGTCTTTTATCAGCCATGGTAAAAGTGTCCCAGAATAATAAGAAGAATATTGTGACTATCACTGCTATTCAGTAAAAATAGAAAGACTGTGTGATACAAAAGACAATAAGAATCCTGGGAAAAGAGCGATCAGGTCTTGGGATGTTCCATGTCTGCCCACCTAGTTGGATGTACTCATGCAACTTATTACTTTTCTCTAATTTAGTAAATCTTAAATGCCCTTCTGCATAATCAGCCTCCTTCAAGAAAAGAAATCACCCCTTCCTGGCACACAGGACATTCAGGTTTCAGTCCCACCCATCAGAAAAGCATCAGAGTCTCCTACATCCCATGATGTTATTATCAAAGCACTGTATCAAAGATGGCACAGACTAGCACTACCTCTCTCATAATTTTAAAGTTAAGTGGCAGCTGCTTCTCTATTTTGTTGAGGACCTGATCCTCTGCCTTGCATTAGGCATGCTCCAAAAATCAGCCCCCTGGGCTGCACTGGCTCAAATCTGGGCTGGGACAGGAGGCAGCACTGTGCTGCTGGGACTGACACAACCTTGGAGGATATGGAGACCCTGTCCCTGGTCTCATCAAGATTGTGCTGTGCAACCCAGGTTCTTTCAGCATCTGCAGTAGTCAGTTGGGATTTTTTGGATGTATTTCTGTATTTAAGTAGTTAAAGTCCTCCTAAGTCCTTCTTTAGACACTAAGTCCTTTGCTGGATCTAACCCAAAACATGTAAGTAGGAAAAATGTGAAGTTTCTGTTCTCTCCATAAAGATGTCTAGCTGTCTTTTAAATTCATTCCTGTTATTTGCTTCAATAGCTTCACCTAGCAATAATTTATTCCACATGCTTATTACTTTTTGATTGAAATAGCTGTGCCTGAATTCCCCTTTCATTCTTAATTTCCTAGTTTTTAGACTGAGTCTCTTGTTTTTCTCATCAGACTGAAGAGTTTATCTCCTTCCAGTTGATCAATCCTTTTTACAACTTTAATGTTTCTTCAGGTCTTCTTTTCTCCGATTTTTCTGACAAGAATAAATGCTTCCCTTTTTAACAGATGTAATTATCTGCTTATACTTCCATCTCTGGACAGGCAGAAAGCTATGTGAGAAGGTAACCATGTCAAAAGCCTGTATTTCAATCTTATGAGTACCCTATTTAGTAATGGCAACAGTGTCTTAGGGGTGAGAAATCAAATGTCCTATATTCCAATTCCCATCTTCTGTTACTTTGACAGCTCTAGGCTTTTACACAGCAAGCTGTAGCTTCTTTTATGGCTTAAAGTGTACAAATAACCTATGAATGACAAGGAATGATTTGGGAATAGTTTTTTACTCATTACCAACTTCCCCCCCCCCCCGTTTATCTCACAGTGCTGCAAAAAGATGCAGCACGCAGCAAAAAACATAAGGTTGTACATGGATGTGTGTGTTTCACTGTTTTCAGAAAAGCCAGCTATAGTAGCCATAGCTTGTCATGACTGAGCTATGAAGCTCAGAACAACAACTAATTGAATTTCTTTTATTATATTCATTTTTGCCTTTCACTGTGTTTTCCTGTTTCAGCAAGATATGTATTGCAATCTCAATGAAGGTTTTGGCCAAATGTCCTGTGACACTTATGGGATAGTTCCCAGGTCTTGAAGTTATTGTTTTAGCATCCTTGTGGAGTGTGGCACATTTCCCTGCATTGGTAATTTTTCTGAAGGTTTTTGCTTGCAGCTGGCATGGTCCAAGGCATTGTTTGGGAGTGGTAACTGGGATTTGGGGAACATGAGTCTTGAAAAAAGAGTAGGTTCCTCAGAGAACGGCAAAACTGTGGATGGATACGTGGCTCCTGCCTGGAAAATGTTGAACAACTGAGTTCTTCCTAGCCCTTGGGCTGATGAGCAAGAAAACCAGCAGGGAGAAAAAAAATGTTTTCAAACTGGTTTTGAGTGTTACATAATACCCCTTCAGTGACTCAAATCACAGAATCATAGGATTCTATAACAGTTTGAGTTGGAAGGGACCTTAAAGATCATCGAGTTCC
>BJBW01010178.1:26190-44212 GCA_004320125.1 Scolopax mira
GCCTGGCCTTGAACATTTCCAGGGATGGGGCATCCACAGCTTCTCTGGGCAACCTGTTCCAGTCCGTCTGCTTGCAAGCTTGAACGGAACCGGCTCTACAGACACTGAAATCTGTCCCTATAAAATTTGTGGTAGACAAGTATTTTGGGCGTCCTCTCTTCCTCTCATCACCTGAACATTGTGTGTGGCAAACCCAGCAATCAGAATTCTGGGGAGATGCCTAGCCCTGCAGTGGGGTGAAACGTTGTTACTGGTACACAGGGGACAAACAAGGGGAGAGACAGAGCAGGGAAATTGTGGGTCTATAAAAAAATGCCCTGCTGCAGGCTGAAGGATAGTAAAGTGACAATTTGGTTCTGTTGGACTGTCACAAGAAGATACTGCACGCACAATGTCTCCTTCAGATGTTCGCAGGCAACCTAACAAATGACATAACTTTACACCTTCACGTCTGCTTTTCCTTACAAATAGTGACAGAGCTGGTGGAAGAGGAAGCAAGCTGCTGAAGGAAAGGAGATGATAGCCAAAATGGGTAATGAGGAAAGGAGGGTGGAAACACATGCAACTGTCCTCACTTGTAGTGCCAGTCTTGGCAAAAGGAGAAGAAAGTGGCCAGAGGGAAGCTTGATCCCATGGCTCAAAAAGTTTGCCCAATTTTTTTTCAAAGGGGGAGGCTGGAACTGTCCTCTAGTGGCTTGCAGTTATACTCCTGCTACTAGTGGTGCCCATACAGCATATTATATTGTATTTTTTCTACGTAGATTTAGATCTAAAGGTATTAATTATTATTAGCAACAGAGAAAAAATGAGCTTGATTTTCAATAAATATCTTGTTCATTGTTTCCCATTAGTATCACTACATGCAATTAAGTCAGAGCAATGTTTCTTTAAGCATCCAACATCCCCTTCAGTGGTAAAGGAAGACCAGCGAAATGTTCAGAGTGCTGAGCTGTTTTAATTAAATTTTCAGGGCTTGAGGATATAGATAAATTAAAAGGGGAGAAAAGATTTAAGTAGGGGGTGGTTTGGGATCCAAAACACTGTTTTTTTTGTAAGGAAATGACTCTCCAGAATATAATTCTGTTTATCTTTACTATTTATCAGTGTATCAGGAAGAGGAAAATAAGGTATTGTCACTGCCAGATATGGAAATGAGAGACTGGTGACTGAGTTTGCATCTCAACACATTGCTAGTTTGTCCTTCAAAAGGGGAGCTACAACACAGAAAATTTAGTACATCCTGAAAGGACGCAAACTTTGAAAACTGTTTTTGTAAGGCACTTTTCCAGGAGCACAGAAATCCTTGAAAAATGTCAGATATATTGGAATATATATAGGAATATTTATATATATATATATAAAAATATATATCATTGGCTTAGCAAGAAAGAAAATACTTTCTTTCTTTTTTCTTGGCTTTTTCTAATTCTTTCTTTATAATACTAAAGAAATAAAGCATTCTTCTCTTGTTGAAAGGAATCCTGTAGCCTCTAGAAATATTTTCTTAAATGCTTTGCCATTGGTAGATTGCAAAAAGAGTGAACCACCAATATTCAACTGCATAAGGATGTCCATTCCAGTTCAGATATGACTATCTGACTACAAAAAAACCCAAAGATCCAAAAGAGGGTTTGTGTTGTTTGTTTTTTTTTTCTGAAAGAAGAAAATAAAGCAAACACGGACCAATAAGCATTAAAAAGAAGACAGTTAAGACTCAGTAAATAAAATGAAATGCCCAGAGACAAGTATTCCCTTTGAAAAGGAACATCAGAAGGAGTGGAATTAGTGTTCAAAACATGCCTGACAATACCCCGGTGACAGCGGCGAGGTGGTGACGGAGAGTTGTCTGGTGCACCAGCAGCAGTTACTGCTTAAAACAGAACTTTGTTCCTGGGCAGAACAGGGAAAACATAGGAGCAGATTCTTCTGTTCCTTAGTGGCACTGGTTTTGTCTAGTATTTCCATTTGTTTTGATTAGCACTCTCTGGGAAGTGTAGACAAAAGGCAGTGCTAATCACAAAAAAGCAGTACACTGAATACTTTGTGGGAAAACATCATGGGCCCAGTGCAAGTTTTCAGCAGTGGAAGAAAGGTTTCTAACACCTAGTGAGGAATTAACACCAGCAGATGCAGGAAAAAAAAAGCCTGAAAGAAAAAGGCTTTCTGTACCAAGATGTTTGGTACAGGGATGTTATATGTATATCAGATATTATGTGTATATATGTATAACAGAGATTATATATATAAAATTTAGTAGTGAATATACTAAAAATGGAATATCAGTCAAACTCAGAGTGATTCTAATTTTGAGTTGAATTAGTTTGTTAAAAGGTTTTAAGCCAAGAAATCTTGAGCAGGGAATAAAGCTGTTCAGTGCAGAACTATTTTGACATGAAGTGTTTACTTTTGGAACTGCTATAATGTTTCACACAGCTTTTTTCCTAATTAAACTTTTCAGGTTGTATTATGAAATATGAACAGAAGTTAACCTAAATTAAAAATTAAACAAAATTAGAAAACTTGGTAACATAAGCAAATATTTCAGTTTCACCAGTTGTCCCCCAAAACATTGTTGTGATTCAATTCAAGTACAATATTTGTCCTGTTTTCTTTTTCTTATTTTGAGCATGAACCTAAAAAAAAATTCATACTAGGCTTTTAAATATTTAGCTTGAAGAAAAAGAACTAGTGAATATAATCTCTAAGAACTGCAGGCCTGTGAAATTGCTAGTTCACTGGTAGGCCCCATTGCTACCCTAAAGCCAGGGTCAGCTCTCAACCGGGGGAAAAAGTACATGAAGAGCTACAAAAGTCAACATGAAAATTAAATATAATAGACTAATAGAAGATGCAGGGACAGATACATCACTGTGAATTTACATACAATACTAGTAAGAGGCTTTGTGTTGATTCAAGACTTTCAGATGTCTAACACAAGAAAAAAGAACATAAGAGCAACAAGAGAAAAGATTAATCCCAAAACCAGAAATTAATTGCCCAACTGAGGGAACTCATGGACTATCCTGACCTGCACAACCTTGCAAGCCTTCACAAGAAACTAACAGATCATCTGTGGGAAATGTATGTTCCTGAAACCAAAAAAAAGGCCCTGGTAGAAAAGCAGACAAGAGCTGCAGACCACCATGCAGCCAGTGACCAGCTCTTCTACCACACAACTGGCACTCAGCATACGCTTACGAATAGGAGACTCTATATGGGAATAATAGGGCCACATAATGTGCTCGAAACCTGGCAAGGAGGACCACTTTATTTGGCCAAAAGAACGTCTGGTCAACCTCTGGGGACAGACGTAGTCCCAGTTGCTGGACCGTGCCAGAGATGGATTGATGTGACCTGTCAAATTGGTCATGTGAAATTCACCCTGAAGCTGTGGGCCTCAAACGCTCGGTGCTCCTGACAGGCACGCTGGTTTCACAAGTCTGTGGCTTTTGCAGGATGCTCTCAGGCTGTGAAGTACCCGCCACCTCCCTCACTGGCCAGAGGTTGCTCTCAGCCACCACCTGAGGGGAGCGTGGGCAATGGTCCCAGCCCTCTACTGACTCCTCTTCCAAGCTCTTCAGCCACCTGCTTATTGAGAAGAAATGTGCTCCCCCCGAAACCAAGTCCAGGGTCTGAGGGGGCTTTCTGCTTGAGAGGACAGAAGGGAAACAAGTCTCGGGAAAACCTGAAGGTTGTATCCAGCATTAGGTCGCCCATGTTTCACATCACCCCAAGTCCAAACCTATCCTATTTTAAAAAAAACCACCAAACCACTACAGTTAAAAAAGAAAAAAAAAGTGACACTTTAAAAGACTATTCAACCAGCATCATTATAATGGACTTTGTAAATAAACAAAATAGAATTCTAGGGAAATTTAGAAATAGGGACCTCTCCCTTTTTAATGAAAACAATCAGTATATCAGTAAGTCATCTTTAACCGATTAAACTGAAAGTACAATTATATGCTTGACAAACATTTTCCATTATGTACTAATTCTAAAGCCACATCATCCTTAAAAAGCAACAAATGGGCAGCAATGACAACAATAAAAACCCAAGAAACAAACAAACAAACTTACAAAGCCAGAAGGCCCAAAGGGGTATTTGCAAACAAGAACAAGCAAATTCACACTGAGGGGCACTGGGCATTACTCAGTGGCTTCAACATTTTGTTTTTCAATAGTTTAGCTGCAAACTCTGTTCCAAAACACAAGCTTTCTCTAGAAAGCCATAGTTCAGCTTTTAAAATTAAAGCAGACCCCATGCAATCTGGCCCACCTCTGCCAACACTCAGCATCTGGAAGAAGAACCACCAACACAAGATGAGCCCTGAAATTTCTGGATGGCTCTGAGCTGAGGTGAACTCTAACCGTACCAAAGTCACAGATTTTTGTATTTGGGCTTTTATTCATTTGTTTACATTTAGCTGTACTATGTAAAACTGGTTTTACTGTCACTATGTGGGGATTCACAGAGAAAAATAATCAAGTCTGCTAATGTCTAAAAGTAGTTTATACAAAAGATATTTAGGATTCAACTGAAGAAAAAAACCCACCTCACTAAAATTAATCATTTGGCAAAACAAAACCATTCTTGACTTTTGTGGCAACAGCACTGAATCCTGCGGAGAATCTTGCCCAGCTACCCATGTACATAATACTCAAGGTTGGGAACTCTGAGCAGGTACCCACTGCAGCACAGAGCACACCATGGGCAACATCTCCTCTGCAGCCTTTTGCAACTCCAGGCATTTCTGGTGCTCCTGTGTACTCCTTACCTCTCCCAAGTACACCTGGTTCTCCCTTCACCGTGCCCTCACTCCCACTGCTGCTGGTATCCCGGCTCCCATGGTACCCATCACCAAGCCAGACTCCTCTGGGCTATGGAGGGGACACCTGGTAAGCTGCTCTTCCCAGTCTGGACATCATGCTGCAGGATCTGTAGGACAAGAAATGCCTGAGGTCTTTGGTGCTGAAGCAGGACACAGCGTGGACAGACTTGTTCTCTGAGAGCAGAGCTTTTCACCTCCATCATCTTGCAGACCCTTGTTGACCTCAATAAAACATTCATGGGTAGGACAACCAGCCTAATGGTCACATCTACTCCCCATGTCTTCTGCAACTCCTTGCTCTTCCAGAAGTTCCACAAAGTTGTAATATCAGTATGATATAGTGACCTTGCATGTCTGTAGCTGCAGAGAGTAGGTGGAAGAGGGTCCTTCAGTGACTCTTGGGCAATGAAAATTTGTGACAGACGACCTCATGTTTGGATTCCCCCAGATGGCCCAGTCCCTCTGAAGGACATCCGTAAGAGACATGGTGCTGAGTCAACAGAATCCATGATGCCAGAGCGAGATTAAATGGACATAGACAGCATTGCATCTTCTCCACTCTGGACTTTCCTCCTGCATCCTCTCCTGAGGATGGGTACTCCAGACCTTTCTTTGAGAAAGTGAGCAGGACCACTTTCAAAACAGCTCTGGGGAAAAAAGGAGCTGAGTGGTTGGGAAGCCAAGACTTGCCTCCATCCTTCTGTGGGATATTTTGTTTTGTTTGGATTAACACAGCTTCAGAAATTCCTGCAGATTTGTTTTATGGTATGTATTTCCTGCATTGCCCAGGCCATACAACTTCTTTCAGTTAATTCTTAATAACTGAACTGAACTCAATAACCTGACGTATAAGCCGCTGCCTCTGTGGAGCAGCTAATGTCCAGTTCTTCCTGGGGCTTCAAGAAATGACTATCATAAAAGTTATAACTGCTGGTGGCACGGCTAGTAATCACAGACAGAGCAGAGAACACCCTGAGGCAAGGCAAGCTCCTGGTTTGCTGACACAGGCACACACAATATGGTTTGCTTGATCTAACTCTGACTCTCCCAAAATATGCTCTTAGCCTCAGGCTTTAGGTTTTTTTTCTCTGAGCACTCAACCGAGCACTTGCCTTCAGCCTCACTTGAATTAAGGTAACCAGGGTATAGGGCTAAAAATGGGATAAATGAAAGCATAGTAGAAAAAGCAGGTGGGAGTGTGTGCAAGGACCTCAGTGGACCTCATGACAGTAAGAGTGGGAAGGGGAACTCCTTGGAGACAGAATGGTTTTGATCTTCCTCAGGTAGAAGGCAAAAATCACACTTGGCTTTTCCCTGCTGTGGAGCCGCCCGTCCCTCTGGTGCTTCTTGTGAGGGACAGAGGCACCAAAGAGGGGGCTCTTGACTCTACACCCCTATGTCTGTGGTTCAGGGAAGCTTTCAGAGACAGTCCTTCATTTCTTCTGCCCAAAATCTTTTAAGGATTTAGCCAAAATATCCTATTTCTTAACCGCAAAATGGAAACAGAGTGTTGTTAGGGTAAATAAAATAAATGCTAGGAAATACTCAGGCATCACTGCAAGGAATGCAGGAAATGAAATGGCATCTGTCCTGGCACAATAGAGGGCTTCTTAAAAGTACAAGACTACAGTGAATTATCTGTAGCATCACCTACCTCCACCACAGATTAGCCCTGTTTTATATACACGCTACAGAGCCAAAGCTTCCCAGGAGTGTATATTTTGATCTAGAATTCTGGGTTTGCTCCATTACTACATTTTCCATTTACGCAATGACAAATCCAAACTAATGTTTACCAAGGAAAGGAAATCTGGCAAACAAGAGAGGAAAAAAAATAAGTGAAAAAATGTTTTCTCCTCTCTGATGCATAACAAGCCTATTGCAGAAGCAAAGGTGGCTGCATTGTCTTTGGATGGAGGATACCTGGTGCATCAGCTTGACTGCCTCGGAGCTGCAATCAATGGTTATCTCCTCCAGTGAAAACAGGATGGTTCAGAGCTGTTAAAGAGTTACTGGAGTCTGGAAGGAGAGGCAGCTCTGAGCACAGGGACTGTGGCAGCGTCTGGCACTTCATTGATAGCTCAACGCTAGGACTGGTGCCCATATGAAAATAGGAGCTTTTCTGCATGATGCATGCCTCCCTTGGAGCAATGCTTAAAATAATTGCCTACAGTCATTTTACTGTCTGAGGGCTTTGTTGTTTTGGCTTGGGTTGTTTGGTGTTTTTTTTTTTAAATGTGAGGATCCTTGTCCAAAAAAACAAAGTCCAAAGATAGAATTTCATTCTATTTTGGGTTCCTTCTCGCCTCCCCTGTCCTGGTTTTACCTTGTGGAAACACTCTCCTGCCCTGGGTGGGAGCAGCCCACAGCTTTGACTCAGAGGGTAGGTGGGAGCAGCCCCTCTCCGTAGCCGTAGCTGATTCATCCTCCTGAATCATCTACCCAGGAATGCTGGAGGGATGCTCCTCCGGCCGCCGGAGTGATGCAACGAGCGCAGCCGCCCCCGTCTCGGTCTCCTTCCACCCCGCACTTGTGGGGCCAGTACACCCTGGGTGACACAGGCTGCTCGGGGGCCTGGGAAACCACGGTGGTTCTCAGCACCAAGGCTCCAGAGGGGCAGTCGCTGCAGCGCTCCACCACCGACATCCTCCCACCAGCTCGCCTGCAAATTCAAATAGCTGGGACGTTACCAAACACATCCAAGAAAGCCAGACAGCGAGGAGTCAAGCCTCCCACCCTGTGCTGCCTTTATGTTGCCTGAGGTCAATTATCATAAACTATCAATTTTTCAGGAATGCCATTAATTTAACTGCTGTGTAAACTGAGTTTCTGTTTCTCAGCAATTATAATGCGCGAGATCTCAAGCAGTAGTAATCCCTGAGTTTTCACCTTCCTTTTTCTTTTTCTTCTTCTTTTTTTTTTTTTTTTTTTCCCTTTCCTTCCAGAGTTAACAGTTTCCAGCTGTGTATTCTTTGGATGCGTTTCCACACCAGCTTTTTCCATAATATAGAGCCGGCCCATTTCCAAATCCCAGATGTGCTATTTATTTACTCTGAAGCATCTGGGCCCCGACATGGTCTTGTCACTGCAACGTGGCAAACTTGTGAAAAATCAGAGTGGCAGCCAGTTAACAAGCTGTACTACACTGGAAAGCGGTGAGAACAGTTCAAAGGAGAGAGGAAGAAGGGGGGGGTGGAGTGGAAATTAAAAAGGAGCAAATTTCATGTTTTGCAGTGCTGTGCTTCCTAAGGTTACAAATGACTAGTGGCATTCAAATTGGAAGCTGGGGATTTCGCTCTTTGGTAAACGGCACCATAAAGACACTGAAGCCTGACAGAAGCCAATTGGGGTGGCTGTGGGACGTTAAACACCCTCTCCCCAGGTGGATTCTCTGAAGAGCTTCAAGCTCAGGCATGATGCTGCGGGTCTTACGCAAGCTCATGCATTCCCTTAAAGACCCTTGAAAGGACCACAGACACTAGAATAAACTGCCTCTGAATTTCCCTGCTCAGGAAGAGGCCAGCAGGAGGATTTTTCCATTCTGTGCCTGAGAAAAATATCCCTATCACTGTCATCTTGTAAAGAGAAACCTCTGGTTTTGCTTTAAAACGTGGAGTACTAAGGGAAAAGCAAGCATGCTCTGAAATGAAAACTCCAAGACTGCAGTGCAATGGCAAGCTAAACTGCAGCACCTCGCTTATGACTGGGGTCTTTGGCTTACTTTTAGCATTGCCTTTGAGCCAAATATCTGAAATTGCTTTAGGGTTACCGAGCTTTCAGTCTTTATGTGGCCCAGGAGATAATGTTGAAGCAGGTGTCAGCATTTGTTTTAAGAAATAGAGTCAAGAGTCGTCTGTGAACAGCTGAAGAGTCCAAAGGCTTTTAAAGGCAGCAAGGGAGAAACACAGTACTCTTCTGAAAGCAATGTGTTACCTAGTTTGAGTTTAATCATGCAAATGTTTGATCACCCAAAACCAGAAGAGTTTCTCTACCGCTGTATCTTGGTTGCCCCGTGTTCTGCCTATTGTTTACCTTTCAGAGCTAGTAGGCTAGTTCCCCTTTTAAAACTGAGGTAGGACACCAGTAGAAAAGATGAAATAAAACCAACTTAAGGACTCTTGCATGGACACAGAAGAGATGAATAGAGCAAAAAGGGTTGGCAGCACTATTTTCTCCAAGCCAGTGATGTTCCTTGATTTGTGTTAGAAGAAAGCAGTATGTGACCGTGTCACATGGCAAGAAGAAATACCTCCCAGATCTGTCCCTCTCTCCATGTCCATCACACTCTCTCAAGAACATGGTGGATATGGAGGTGTGTCCTTCCTGCAACATAGAAATCCATCTTCTTCAAGTCATTCTCTTTCCTGTGTCCTGTTTACCATTCATTTAGTTAATAAGATATATAACAGAATAAAAAATCCCCAAGAAACAAAGTAGTTCTGTCAAGATTAGAAGCTTCATAGGGAAGGTTTTTAGAATTTTATTCAGTGAGATTTTTCATGATCAGGTCTTCCTTTCACAGAACTCTTGGGAAGTAATTTTGGTACTAAAACATAACAAAAAGTTACCGGCACTGAAAAGGTAATATAGAAGACAAGGTACAAGGCAGAGCAAGAAGACAAAGGACTGAGGCACTGCTGGTCATACATGACCAAATGCAACACTAAAACACAGTGAAAACACAGGCAATTTTTTCTGAGATCCCACTTTTTTTTTAAAATTTAAAAATATCATAAAACAACATCAAGAACCTTTTAAAAAGTGTTAACTCATGAGATACAGAAAAGCAAATCCAGATGCTTCTGCTGGAGGCTGGGAATTTCCCTTTGAACAGTTCCCATTGCCCTGGGAGCTTGCTCTGTATCAGACAGGTATTGTCCTCTCTAGACACCTCTCTTGTGGCAACGAGTGAGAATAGTAGAGGCAACAGAGGGAACCATCCTTCTTTTATCTTTTCAAGGGAAAAAAAAAAAGCATTTTCCTATCCATGAGAAGCAGAGAGTATAGAGGAGTGTGTAGTTCCAGCCTCAAGTTCAGGTTGATCTTTTCCAAGTGTTGCACTTTTCCCACCATTATAAATACAAAGCAGAAAGCTTGCAACCCACGTAATTGAAGCACTCAAACACCAGTATTTGTTGTTTCTTCATTTCCTATGAGAAGGTGCCATTTTCAGGCACCCAATGGCTCATACAGTGCTCCAGCACCAAGTGGAACCTCCCAGAGGTCTCTGCTGCACCCATAATTCACATGTGGTGCCATTAGTTCCAGGCTGGTGCATTGTGGTGCCCCCCTAGGCAGTGGCAATGACTACCAGGGCTCCCAACAACACCTCCCTGAACTGTTTACACAGCAGTGAGATTAAAGCTGCCCAACACCTCAGTTCACTGCGACTGTCATTTCCTGAGATCATAAAATTACTGCGAAGATTAAACATGATCTTTCCCCGTTGTCAGAAAGCTTTAGGATGCTTTGCAGAACAGCTTATCGAACCATCTTTTCAGTTCCCATGGGAAATGCAAGTATCACACATGGAATTGCTATACATGGCCTTTTACTGTTAATGGACATCAGTTATTTGGGTGTCCTTTCACTCTGACATATTGCTGCATACAATGGTATAGCACATCACATTATAAGTAGAAAAATACAATTCAATTATTGGTCTTTTAAGTCTTGAGAACTGAGCAATGCTGAGCGAAATTAGCAGATCAGACACCCTCCTGTTTTGGCCACTGGAAAGGCAGTTCTCCAGCTACAGCCAGAGAATCACCAAGAAGATTTTATTTAAAAGAAAAAAAATTCTCAAGAGACAAAGTTTATCTTTAGGTATTGTAACCTAAACAATTGAGCACAACCCCTGCTCTTCACAGCCAAGACGTCAGTTATTCCTGATTGCAGACCCACCAAACATTTTACACTGCGAGTGGTATCTCTTGTGAATTGGGTCCACTGTCTTTGTGACACATCTGATACACCAAAAATTTTGAAGACTGTTTTCAAAACCTGGAGGATTTGACACAAAAGAGAAGCACAGTGTTTCTGGGGCAGCGGGTTCTCTGCACGAATCCTGCACCATCTCTGGGTTTATCACTTTGCATGCTCTTTAGAAAATCACCCTGGCCATCGCTGCTCCCTTTTGGAAAGTGAAATGATAGATCATTACCAAAGAACCGAATACATGGCAAATGTTAATCTCATTTAGAACTGCACATAAACGCTCTGCAGATTAGTACTGCTGCCATCATTCAAGGTCATCGCTCTGCTGTAGCCAAAAGGGTAATGTCTCATTACATTAAACCATGAGTGCCTTGGCCCCAGGCCGGATCCAGCGCAGTGATGTAATGCTGCAGGCATAAGGTATCATAAGGTCCCCAACAGCACAAAGTCTGCCTGCAGATGGGTTGGGTTTGAGATGTTGCTGTGGTGGGTTGAAGGTGTCCATCATTCCTGCTCTCCCAGAAACTTATCCCTGAATGCCCCTTGATCACAGAACAGCCTGTGTAATCACTGTCCTTGGAGAACAATCCCTTCCAGTGCCAGTAGGGAAGGGGAGGTGGCTTTTGGAAGCTCCACCAGAGATCCTGCCAAACCCAGGCTTCAAGGCAAAGCCACTGCCTTTTCAGAGCCCCTCTGGGACGTCAGCACTCTTAGGGAGAACTGCCCTCAGGGAGCAGCAAAGATGTGCATTCCCAGCAGGGGAGGATGACCTAGTAGACCAGAGACTGCTCACAGCGTCCCTTTCAGCTTGTTTGGGATCTAAATACAAATGTATCTCAGGAAACCTGCCATTTCCTCCTGGACAAGCAGAAGAGCAGTACCTTGGCTGTGACAGGCTTTTAATTTCCCTCTAATTGCCCATCCCACAAATGTCCCATGCTCAGAAACACCCCTTCCCCTTCCTGAAAGCATGGGATTTTTGTGTTGTTGGATATTTTCTTTTTTAATTACGCATGTTATATCTTATATCTACATGGATATATATATTATATCTACAACCTCTCTCCTCCTTCCAGAAAGGAACTGTGGTCTTACAGGCCACATGAACTTTTCCATTAATCATTGGCCTTGTTATTTAAAAAAATCATTAGGTAATTCTCATTCTAGAATTTTAGGATTCAGTAATCTTAAATAAACTCATTAATTTTGATAAATTAGGGTATTTTTCCTGAGCCAGACTAGCTGCCACAATATACGTCATCTTCCTCTAAGGTCTATTTCTTTATTATTTTTTCCAGAGTCTGCACACATTAGAACCCAGCCGGCTTGTTTTGCACATAGCATTGGGAGCTACATTTACCCCTGGAGTAATTCCTTTTAAGCAGAAGGAATTACAGGAGGCTGAAAGTGGTTCCAGCATGCTAGATGGTTAAATCATTCCTGGTGTTGATAGATTGGCATCTCTAGATCCCAGTGTATCTGCATGGAAATGGTAGTCCCAGGAGTGTGTCTGGTCTCCATGCCTTTGGGGTTTTTTTCCTGCTGCTCTGAGCTCATTAGTGGAAAAGGGAATTGAGGAAAAGTTTGTCAATCCCTTGACAAAAAAAAATAAATATATAAATAAACCAATCTAATTTACACTACTAAAACTCTTGCTCTCCACAACCACTGATTATAGCATCAGCTGGGGTGGAAAGAGAACAGTGGGTACTGAGAATCCCTACTGCAAATGAAGCAAAGTCAGAGGACTTGGCCATATTCATCAAAGGTGCAGGGTGACCTAAGGCACACGGAATTCATACTAAAGGTTTGTTGTTTTGTTACAACCAAGACATTCAGGGAAATAAGTCTTTGAGCTGAAACGTAGTCACATCATTCTTGCATGAAAAACAATAACAATTCCGAATTCATAAGCTGTTAGAGGTAGTTTGGATTGCTGCTGGAGTTATCAGCTCTGGACATTGATTATTTAAAGTTGATTCCATTTGATGATCTCAGGTCTAAATAATGATGTTACTATGACAGCCCTGCCTCTGTTATATGAGTGGGATATTTTTTTCATGAATAAGAAATAAAGTACTTGATTCACAAGCAAGAGAGAAGTGTTTTTAATATATTTGTAATTCAAGCAAAACCAATTCCTCTTTCACAGCTAAAGGAGCTTATATCATGTCTGTTGAAGATGAGAGTTTAATGTAAGTTGTAAGTTACATCTGACAATTTTTCAGAAGAAAAACCTAAGTTATTTGGAAAACTGAGGTTCTCTCAGTGGAAATGTAAAATGAAAAATGTCAAATAAAGCATCCCTTTTTTCTTCAGGAAGTTAAGAATTAATTCAAACAGGGAAAAATATTAGACTGCAAGGCCTTTTCTTTTTTTCTCTTGAGCTGCAAATGATCAATGCTGTAAATGTTTAAAATTATGCTATTGTTTTCAAAATTTTCTTTAGAAAATCTAAATGTTTTCACCTGAATTAGCATCTTCCATTGACTATTAAAAAAAGTGTGGAATATTTTAGTTAGGAAAGCTTTCTACAAGAAATTTCAGCCAGCTGTATCTAGAAGCCATGGTAGCTGTAAAGAAGCTAGACCTTAGGCTAATACCTAAAACAAGGGGAGAATTTGGGCTGGGTTTGCACAGGGTACTTTCCCATAGCTGTCCATATCCCTTAACTTCTGGCACGTTCCCCACCACCAGTTTTGACTGTGCCAATGGGCACTTTCCTGGCTCATGTCCAGCCATGACTCAGAGGATAATGCATGTGAAGGACCATTTCCAAAATGTCCCTGGTCATGGTATGGAGGGCTGCTGAATGGATCCAGGCATCTGTCTTTAGAAGAACAGTCAAAGCCTATGAGCCA
This sequence comes from Scolopax mira, assembly GCA_004320125.1. Lineage (NCBI taxonomy): Eukaryota > Metazoa > Chordata > Aves > Charadriiformes > Scolopacidae > Scolopax > Scolopax mira. Next base: position 39,821 of record BJBW01010178.1, read on the forward strand.
GAGGACTGCAGGGAGAAAAGATGTTACCAGATCCGATGGGATGTTGAAATTATAAAAATCTGACCTGTTGGTTTCCTGGAGTAACACCATTTAAATGGGCTTACTTCTGTGGAAATGTCCCTTTCAGCCTCTAACACATTTGCTTTCCTACAAGAAAAGTTTTTCTGGTTCATCCTCCAGAGCATGAGCAAGCAAATGTGACCCAAGCTGCACATCTGCCTTGCTGGATGTGAGTTGTTGGGCTGGTTTATGGCCATGTGTGCACTACCTGGGCCCAGCATGCAGCTCTGGAGCACTTCTAGGACCTGTAGGAACACAGGATATATGGTAGAGGCTAGGGACACTAATGACTTCCCTGTCCACATGGTAATCACAGCAGAACTGAAAGCTTTATGAGGTCTACTAAAAATCACAGAGCTGTAAGTATGGGATATTAGCAAGCACATTCCAAACGCATCCTCCCTTCATAACTCCTAAGGCAGCCACCATGTCCCTTATTTGGGTGGGATTTTGCCTTATTGCAGTGCTGGAGTCATTAAAGTAACTGCTGACCTGTGGAGAGAGCCGGGACAAGGCTGGGAGAGGGGCAAGAGAGAGGACAAAGGAGTCTGCAGCTGCTGGGGAAGCAGAGTGGTGCATGTGATGGAGGACACATGCAGCAAAAGTTAGTCCTACATCCAATTGCAAAGCCATTTTGCTCCTGCCACTCAAGAAGGGGTTAGAGCAATGTGTACAGCATGAGGAGAGAGTCCCTTCTAGAGCTGTCCTCTGCCTCCTTCACCCAGAGACCTTTAGCCCATCCTAATAACAGGTAAAAATTACGTGCTCTACAGCCATCTGAGGTTCTGACTCAAATGCCGGGGCAACCACCAACCATGTTGGAGGGGGGTCACGAGGCCATGTTGCATGGATGCTTGCATATCATTGACAACCACACACATCATCAAGGCAGTTTGCCACAGCTGCTCTATGAGAAGTGACACAACACTTTTCAGTTCTGATGGATCACGCTCTATCATGTTAGTGGGATTTTCCAACAATGCTGTGAACTTTAGCTTGAAACCGAAGGAGGCTATTTGTGAGGAGGAGTGCCAGAACAAAAAGCAAAGAGTGGGTTCAATGTCATAGAAACATCAAGGCACGTTTGTACTTTCAAAAAAGGCAAAGTAATTTTAAGTCATATTCTATCCTAAGGATAGGTCTCAGCATATTGCTTCTCTTTGTCATGTTACATTTTCTGCATTAAACTGTGAGCACACAGAGGAAAAGGGGCCCTTTTGTAAGAATAGATAATCATATTTGGTAGTTTTGAAAGTCAAATGCTGCTTTTGGATTAAATCTCAAGAAGGTGCCAGAGAAGCTGCCAACACCATAGTTGCTTGACCTAGGAGACAAATCACATACATTGCTGGGCACATGCATGTCACAGGCATCTTCTGGAATTTTGCTGTGGGCTATCTTTTAAAAAAGGGTTCAGTATCTCATTCCTTAAGGAGTTAAAGCAAGAGACCCAAAGGAAATCCAGATTTAGAAATATCAATGTCAGGGAAAACAGGCATCGTTGATACAAAACAGGGCATTTGAAGAGCACTGTGCTCTTCAAAGAGCAATATTGGGAAAAGGTAGCAAGATGTTGTGTGGCCTTACATGACACATTGGTGGCTGTGCTGCAGCTGTGAGCCCCCAGCTCTCCCAAACTGCTGATACTCTGCTGCTCAGGGAGGCAGCAGCACAGCATCCCTAGCAAGATCGATGGCTGAATTTTAAGTTAACTTTGTGGGGCTTGTAGGACCAGCCAGACCTAGCGAAGCTTAGATTACAATAAGCACCACCCAACCTAGGAAGCCTGAAATAATGGATAACCATCTGAGAGAGGAAGACAACTGCTTTTCAGGAACTGTGCAGACTCGTTCCACTTCTGGGTTAATTCCCAGGCGACTCTGGGAGAGGACTGGAGCTTTCTGCCAAAAGCAGCCCTTACAGACATTATCTCCCAAAGCACACCCTTGGGAAGAGACAGACACAGTGTACTGTGTCCTGTGGCCACACAGAGAGAGCCAAGCATGCTGATAAGGACCTGAAGCATATGCCTTGGGTTTGTTCATACTGCTTTCCCCCTGTCAGAAGTTTTGAATTATTACAACTACACTACTCAGGTCAATGTTGAACCCTCCCACAGTTAAGACTTTATTTAAAAAATGAGTAAATGAATAGATTTACGATTCTGTAAAAATTAAATGGCCACTCAGTGAAATAATACGGGGTTTAACCAATTATTGTAGCAGTTCAAACAGCCAAGGACTGATCAGTACTGCCTGAAAATGAGGGAAGTAGGAGTGTAAATATAGATATATATTGTGCCGGTTGGCTGTGATTTCCAGAAACAGGAATAATGCAAATTAACCTCCAGCTGAAATCAAAGTACTAGCATCAGGCATTCCTGCATCTTGAGAGAGAATAGCAAAGAGGCCAGTTTCTGCTTCTTCAGTGCCTGGCTCAGTGGGAAGAGTGTGCCTATTTTTGTGACCTGGTCTCCGTAGCTCACAGGAAACTTCCTCTTCAGCTGCTACAAGTTTCTTACTGTGATTTCATTAACTGTAGGGAATAGCACAGAAAGAAATGCATGGGTTATAAAAAAAATAATAAATCAATCCTTCAGTCAGGAGAAGCATGAGTAGAGAAAGAACTGTGTGCATGTGCATATATGTGATTTGCTAGACGTAATCATATTTGCTAAAAAAAAAATGAAGAAAACTGCACTCATCTCTTCAGAGGAGTGGTTTGCTAGACATGTATCACCTAACAACTGAACACTAATTTCTCCCCACACCTTGACACCCATCACTAGCTCCCACTGACTTTTCAGCTTTATCAACATTTTTGTCTGTCGCTAGACAGAAATCATCCATGGCTGCTGAACCATGGAGTCATATCAAGAATAAATTTGCCATCCAGTCTGGGTCCTGTAAATTACCTATTGACCCTCCTTTCCCCTTCCTCAAATTAAATGGCAAGGAAAGTGGCTTTCTGTTTAAATTCTCACACGGTTATGTATTGACTTAACACAGATAAGGCTCTCAGGCAAGTTTGGGGAAATCAGCTGAGCAAAGATGTGCAAATTGTTTTTCTGGGAGAAGATAAGTAGGGAAGGATTAAAGCTTTGAAGTAGCTGTACTGCTGATTATTGCCCATATCACTGCAGAATAAAAACCTAGCCAAGCAGTCAAGGGCAATGTGTCAACCAGCATCAAACCACCTAGAAAGTGTCATCCTCATAACAGCCAATGAGTAGGGTGAATGTTGCCATGCAGATAACTGAATAATCCCACCAGCCCAAGTGACACTGAAGCAAAAAGACAGCGAAAGCAGAGCTGGTCCCTCATCCCATTGTCGTTCAGCAAAAATGGTTGGACGTTGACCAGGAGCTTTGAACAACTGGTCTAGCGGGAGGTATCCCTGCCCATGGCAAGGGATCTGGAACTAGATGATCTTTAAGGTGCCTTCCAACTCTAACCATTCTATGATTCTATGGTGTGAAGCTGTTGCGTCCTGTGTAGGAGACAAGTTATTGATGGGTCTCACAGTGGGAATTCAGCTTGCTTCTGGAGTGAACAGCTGCCAAAGAACAACCAAGAAACTGCATATAATGGGTTATTTAATCACTGTGAATACATTTGTGTCTGAGCCCTGTCTATATTGCTGTTCCTACTTCAAGCTTAACATTATCTGACAGAGTCAAAAAACCACCTGAGTTGACCAGCTCAATGGTGGAGTTGGATTTATAACCACAGGAGTCCTGGCTTCCTGTCAGCTTTACCCATGATGTTAGATTGTTTCTCATAACTAGAGCAGACTAAAATCATGTCTATTCAGTGCCTCTCCAGTCTCACAACCCTCGGATTCAGCTCTTAATCAAAAGAAACATCAGTTTTCTAAAATCTTGTTACAGCTTTCTGTAACAAGGGTTACCGTGGTGCTTCGCATCCCTTTGGGGAAGCACATTATTCCTCCTCCTGCTCAGCCGCCGCATCCAGCCTCTTTGTAAGCTACTTTTCAACCTGGGCAGAACTCGACGATTCCTTTTAAGAGGCACCAAAACAACTTCTTCAGCTGAGCTGGATAATAGAAGATTTCCATTTCCTGGCACACGCAGCTAGCCTTTAATCACCAATCTGGGACACGAACACTCAGGCTGACACATGTGATTTGTAGTTTCTGGAAACGCCACGTAGGTTTTGCAGCAAAGGGGTGGAATTGGGCAGAAGGATGATTCCGGGACGGGCACCACTCCTTTGCAGGGATCCCTTGAGTACCTGCTGTCACCGAACATCACTCAGCTCTCTAGACATGCCCTTTCAAACAGTTCTCTCTCTCTCTCTTAGAAAAGCATCA
>BJBW01010179.1:0-10386 GCA_004320125.1 Scolopax mira
GCTGTCTGTACTACTTGATTCAAGTGCAATGAGGTGGACGTTGCTGACCCTACCTGTTACAAGCCAGAGCTGAGTGACAGAGTATGCCTGGCCAAACAGCATCAGCGGGGAGTGAGATTCGTTACAGGGTACCAACTGTGCAGCTAGAAACCATCACCAATGCTTCAGCCATCAATCTTTACCCCAATCCTAAGCATCATCAGCTTGATGAGATGCTTCTCTTTGTATATGTTATGAAAGAGCACTCACAACTTGGAACTGATTCAGAGAAAAATTCTTGTGTGAAGTATTAAAAGTCTAAGACCAGCCTGGATCCTTCTTGCACTAAATATTTGCTTCCAGATCCTTAAAAAGACACCGACAAAAAAAAAAAAAAACAAAACCAAAAAGAAATAGAGCTGAGCAAGTCATTTGGCAAAGGAAATTATGAAGAGGGAAGTGCTTTTTCAACACAATAATGTCTCAAGAACAATACATACCTATCATACTGTGGGAAACGTCAAAATTCTTTTGATATATTTACAGTGCAGTCACCCTGTGTTATGTCTTCAAAGGATGTGATGACCAAATGCCACAAGGCCTTCTCAGAAATGTAGCATAGACCTAATAAATACATAAATAATCCAACATTTCTTTGGCGTTTATTGACTTCCCAGGGTCTCATGGAATATGAGAGACTGGCCTCTGGAATTTTAAGCAGTGTTGTCTCATGTAATTGAAAGGCAAAAGATGAAAGGACTTTGTGTACCTGTAGTCTGATATGCTAAAAGAATACAAGAAGTTGAAGGCAGGAGGAGAGGAAGTAGCTACTGAGCATGTTCTGAAGACAGAGATAATATGGGTACCAATCCCTCATCCAGAGAGCCCATCAGTTAAATCTCATCTGTCAGAGTGAACTGGGATTGACATTTAAAATTCATATTCCATAGAAGAAACTAGAATTTAGGGTTGAACACGGTTTAAGATGTCTTCTCATGCCATGGTGCCTTTGCTGAGATTTCTCCCTCATCCATTCTTTCGGGATGTGGATACTGCTAGAATCATTCAGTGCACAACCAGAAAAACACTAGGTTTCCCCCCCTACAACTCCCCTCCCACATCAGAGAATGGTCAAATGGTAAACAGATTTTGTCACTGCTCATGTTTTCATTCTTTATACAAGATGCTTCAAAATGTATTTTACAAAGATACTCAGTTTGGACAAGAAGAAATGTACTGAGGAGGATTTCATGAAGAAAAAGTAGCATTATTTGTGATAGCTGGTCCAATGTTGTGAAGACCACGGAATTTGTACTGTTTTCTTAAAATGTATTGTGGCTGAATTGCAAAAGTATAAATGTAAATAGTTTGTATGTCTGTCTGTGTGAAAGAAGCAGAATGTAAAGACAATGAAATAGCTCAAACTCCAATTCAGCTATCATGCTTGCAGGGTTTGATTTACTGTTTTTAATAGGGTATCTTCTCTATGCTAGAGCTGTCTTAGGCATCATTAAATTACTAAAATTTGTTGCAAGCTAAGAACATACATATGTTTTTACAACAGCTCAGTTCAAATACCATAACTCATCTGACAGTAATTGTAAAGCACTGAGAGATGAGGCTGAGACCAGACTGAACCCTCATGTGCACCCTCCTCCCCTCCTTGTCCCCCCTCAAATAGCAAACAACTTCAACATGAGGGAAAATCAGACTGCCACTTTAATTTCCAGGACTAAATAGAGAGGACAGGGGTCTGAATCTTTTTATTTCACACTCAGACCCACCAACCTGTCTGACAGGCTGTGTGTTGCTCTGAATAGTGAGCTCTTCTTTCCTCTATCTTAAAAATTCTGATCTGCTTTGGAATGGCAATAGATCCTTATTAAATCAGCATTAGGAAGGGCTGCCCTTACCTACTATAAGCCATGAAATACACATAGGAAGCACTGAAGTCAAACTGGAAGTCACCTGTTTTGGTGCTTTTGGTTGAACCCAAGACAAGGAGACATGCCAGGTGCATCAAGTGCATTCAAGAAAGGATGATACTGAAGAAGAGTCTCCTTTTGAAGTTCTTGTGCTCCTCAAGGAACAAATCCAGGAAAGTTATTAGACCTCTTATCTTGCATTTGCAATGTTTTTGTGAACATAATGGATTTAGTGTGGCTTCTACATTTGAATTCCCCTAGAGTTAAAATCCAGATCTATATGGAATCAATGGAAGCTCAAAGAAAGAGGTCACTGAAGCTAGAATTTCACTGCAAATGATAAACTCCTTTTTTATTATAACCATGGCAAAATATGTCATTGCCTTGATACCCTTTACTCTCCCATTCCAGCCACAGGCAAAGGTGACAGGTATGACAGGTACTCTGTATTACGCTCAAGAGGATGCTGTGGCAATGAGATTACTTTTAAAGTTGCCCGTTATTGGGTCTTCCTCTGCTCTTGCAGATGTCATTTTGAAAACAAACCCCAAGGAATGCACTGTTTTCCCTTTGCTACCCCATCAGGTAGGGTTAGGGTTAAACGTCATAATTTATTTCTGGCAAGCTGATTCTTGTTTCCTCAGCCTCCTCACTTTTTCCAGAGATCTGGCTGCCTTGACAGAAACTTCTTAAAAATCAGAGCTATGCTTTTATTGTTCTCTCCAAGTGGAATTCTTCCCCAGAATTTTCCAAGATTCACTTTTTCCCATACCAAAGACATCTTTTAACACAGGGTGGAAATTGCATTTTTCTATGAGAGTTATAAAAAGGTGAATAAATAAAATATTAAAAAGAAACCTTATCATTGCATTCATCCAAATGAAGTTAGATATTTAGGCATACTTTACTCAACAGCCTAATGTCTCTTAGGTCTTGGCCACAATTCTCTGCCTGAAGCAGGTCCCGGTGTCCAGAGCTCAGCTTAAACCATTTTTGTGTGCTTAGCAACTGATCTTTCATTTCTCAGCTGTTGCGTTGCCATCACCTAACTACAGTCAAAGTTTTAGTATTCCAGTTCTCCAGGGTAAATTCCATTACATGATGCTGACTTCCTGTAACACAAGCTATTATTTCCAGGGGTGGGTGTGGGGATTTTTAAAAGGCTAGAGCTGTAATTCTTGTATTTGCTGTCTGTGTTATAATCATATTTTTTTTCATTTCTGATAGCATTTTTATTAATAGATTTCAAGGCTGGAAAAATGGAATAACGTTTCTGACACACCATTCTACAGACAGGGAATCTCATATACAGGAAACTCATGTCAGTGGCAAAAGACTACAAAATTTCAATTCCAGAAGTGGTGTCGAGACTGGACAATTCTTCAGTAATTCAGACAATCCAATTTCGGGTACACATGGGTTTCGTTTCTTCAGTACTAGAAGTCTACCAAGAGGTTGATAACACTTCCGTGTTTGGTCTATCACTCTACATGGATATCAGCAGTACCAAAAGCCACGGCAAATTAAGATGGTGGCATTCTATCCCCTTGATCTGAAGATGAAATCCTACCTCCTAAACTTCTTTAATCATCTGAGTAGCCTTCATGTCTGTTCACCAAGTGAGTTGTAAGGACAGACTGTGCAAATGAAGTCTAATCAGAAACCTTCATGGATCTGATTTGCAGAAGGGCTAACTACCCACAGCTCCAGCTGACGGTCACCAATTCCTTATCTTCACTCCCTCTAGGAGCTAGGACCATTCTCTCACTTAAAACATCTTATAACTAATGGAGGGTTGCTCCTCAGCCAGCTATTCCCAGGTACCCTGCTTTACTTCCTTGGTCTTGACTGGCATGAGCCCTCCAATTGATGTGGCTCTCAGGAGAAGACTGCTCTTGCCCAGTATTATGTATGGCTCTCAGAGGCATCAGACTATAGCTCAGCTCTGTTACTAGAAGTCTTTAACTTTACTACTCTTTACTATTTATTACAGCACAAAGCAGCCCAAGTGCCTATCAGCACTGCAGCACTGGGGCCAATCAGGTGGTTTGTCATCACAGATGGGGAAGCCAGAAAGAGGAGCTCTTGCCAGTCACTGTCAAGTGCATATTTACAACAGCAGCTCGTCTGGGCTCTCCCTTCTCTCTCAGGAGCTAAAGGCTCTGTATTAAATAAACTGACTCACCAAATAACCCGCAAGGATCTTTTCAAAATGACTCAAAACTTTGCTAACAGGCTGCCAAGCTGCATCCCTGCATTGACTACACAAAACATAGTTGTCTTGGTGTTATCTTGCTGGCCAAGACAGGGTCAACTCAACTGCTCCAAAGATACTTGTACATAGCCAGTATCCTCTACAGGCCATACAGTATCTTGGGATCTCTGTTCCACTTTCCTGTATCTTCACTTATCCAAGCACACCTCTTGGTAAGCAATTTGCCTTCAAAGTACTGTGGGTGAAAAGAAAAACATATCAAAGTTTTGTGGTCACATTTCAGTCCCCTAACAGCTCATGGAATGGTTTGTTTCTCAGTTTTGCACAAGAAGCTGAAGTTACAGCAAAGAAAGGCAAAATGAAATCCTGAGATGTTCCTGAAGATCACGTTCTGTCATAGCAGACTACAAGTAACCCAGACAGCCCAGAGCACACAAGAACCTGTAAAGATAACCAGCAACACTCAGAGGAATTTCATCAAGAAAATGGACAAAAAAGATATACAGCCAGTATTAAGGTTATAAACCAATAAGCAAAATTTCTGTAGTTCTTCAAAGATGTTCCCTCTCATTACACAGAGGGGCATGACACTCCCACAGAAAACATTATCTTCTTTCTCAGCAGAAACTCATATGAAATGCCAGTCGTAAGAGGCACTTAAGACAAATAAGCACCAAGTTCTCCACCTTGTGCCTTCTCCTCACCACACAAATGATGTATCCACCCTTTAGAGAAGTGAATCTCATGGATGCCTTACATAAAAGCAGGACTAAAGAAGAGGAGTTTCACACCTCCTCTGGGTATTGCTAAAAACCCCTTCAAAATCAGAAACATTTCTCACTTTGCTTTCCAGGAGGCAAGGCACAGGAATATGTTTTCATTTCAGGATCTTGTATCTTTATTTTAAATTCCACAAATTCTTTCTGCTTCCCAGTCCCTACACACATCTGCGTAGGCCCTTTCTGGGGTAATGCAAAGGGCACAGAAAAAAAACCAACTGTGAACCCATAAATAAGGATTTCTTTGAGCAAGGTGTTACCAGAGAGGCTGAGCTGAGCTGGCCCATGCCTGTGCTCAGGGTTGAGCTGCCTGAGATTGGTGGACTGTGAGGGACAGGAACGGACATCACCTCAGGAAGTCTGAGGCTTAATCCTGAGTGAAAGCAAATGGCTGGCTGTTAACCTATGCCACATAAAGCTTTTGAAAACCTGGCACAAGGGAGTGAATTGCTTTCCCAGTAATCACTGATCATTTACCTCTCACAAATTTCTGATATTGCTTTTCTGAGACACTTGATAATGGCCAAACCCACCCTTCCTTTCTGCTTTCTCATTGTTGAACCCTTTGTTTTCATAAGTTTCTCAATCACCCCAATGTCACCCAGTTCCAGTTTCCAATGTGCTCTCTGTGATCTCCATTTGCAATTGTTTACAGGGTCGCTGCCTTCCCTTGTCTCCAGACCTCTTTGAGAAAAAAACTGCCTTGTTCAAGGGCAAGCTGGATGACAATTCCTAAACTGGTGCAAATATGCTGCTGCTTTCTCACGAAGCCCTTTACAGCTGCTCAGGCTATTGATATCTTAAAACTAAAGGAGAAAATATGAGCCCCACACCTCAGAAAACCTGAAAGTGTGAGGAACTAACAATCTTGCAGCTGTACACTGTAAAAAAGCTCCCAGGACACCCTTCTCATTCGCTGTCACATTTAGTAATAGAAGCATAGAATTGCATTGGTTGGAATGGACCTTTCAGATCATCGAGTCCAACCACCAACCTAATACCAACAAAAACCATCACTGAACCACGTCCCTCAGCACCATCTTTGTGCACATGTAAAGCTCTGCTGTACAGAGATTCAGCAGAGGACGTATGGGAGACCTCCAGTATCGAGGAGGTGGTGTCTAAAAGGCTTTTAGAATATGGGCTGTAGCAGCACAATTATCAATGAAGAGCAAACACACTGTGCCCTAAAAATAGTCATTGAAGATGCTTTCATAGCTTCAACACAGGAGTTAGATTACCAAGACTCACACAAAAGCTAGGCCACGCAAAAAGCAATTGGACATTTGAGGCTTTTTCTTGTTTTAATGACTTTGATGTGAACAAACAACTATAGGTAATAGATGCTTCACAAAGCATTTAGTTTTTTATAGGTTAATCTGCTCAAAGCAGATGCAAAATTATTAAAAGACAAATTAGTATTCCTTGTAAGGGAAGCCTTGGGTTTTGTGCACAGAAGGCCGACTGCAGTCTCAGCCTTATCTTTCTTCTCAAGTAAACCTGCCTTCATTCCTTGTTCTCGTGGCTGAGAGAGGCTGGCCCCAGACCCAGCAAGGCAGCTGTTTTGTTACTCATACTTCCACTGCCATCTAGTGCCTCCAGCACAGACCGTAAAGTCCTCTTCTTTTACGAACTTGTCACAAAAGATAAAAAGTCCTAAGGTTTATGTCAAACCTCAATTTTTCATTCGGAAACCAATCTTTGTGATACCACTATAGATTTTATTTATTTTTTCTGAGTACAGATCAGACTTGCTGTAATGAGATGGGTGTTTGTATTTTTTTTGTGTAGCCTGAAGTATGAGCTACCCCTCCTGACTGTCTGGGCTGAGAGGTGGTTTCAAATACCGTGTCAGTCACACTCAGTGAACTGGAATAGCACCGCTGTTTATCTGGTTTTGGTTAGGACCAAGAGACTTTTCATGGGGAATTAGTTCTCTGGAGGAAAAGAAGTAGCTATAGTTAAGCAATAATGTGAGCAGTGTTCATTAGTGTCAGGAATACGACATTGAGAAAAGGTGACTGCAAATATAAGTGGATTTGGCCTTGTTTTCCTCTCGTAACATACTGCTCTTTTGCCAGCTGTTACTCACATTATTTTTTTCAATGAAAAGAAGGGAGAGATCCTGGAGATGAGCATTTCTGAGCGCATAGGATGGACTGAGGCTTTTTATAAATGCATTACCACAACTCTTCCTATCTTGTTAAGTCACAGTAAGTACGCAGAGACTGATGGAACTCCAAGGAGATGCTGTACAAACTTTACATCCTTCCCCAATGTGTTTCTACACCCAACAAGGCTGTTTCCAACCTATCCTGCTCATCTCCATTCTACTGATTCCACTAGAAAAGCAGGTCCGTGAAGAACAGCATGTTGCCTTATCTTCTCCAGAAGATTTCCTTGTGGACAGCAGCAGTGGACTGCTTCAGCTCACTGACTCCCCCACTTTTGCCTGCTTTGGTTTTTTTCCCTGTTGTGAGACTGTTGGATTGAGAAAGTGGAGGACTGCACTGCTGATCCTCGGAATCAAGGGAGTCCCTTCCAAAACTCAGTGAAAAAACCTATATCCATTGTGTGACTACCACTACAGGTATGGCATCACCACTGTCCTACATGCTGTAGCTCTCTGACACGAAGAATAAAAAAGACAGCATCTTCAAAAGGAAATAAAGTCACCACTTGCAGTCCCCAACCATCACAAGCATGGACCTGGCAGCTGCTGAGCAGAGGCACATCCGTAGTGGCTTGCTCTCAGAGCACTGTCATTTTCCCGCTTACACTTTCAAGAGGAGGTGACACTGAGCTTTAATCAGTGCTTTCCCATGATCGTGCTTTCAGTCTTCGTAGGAAGTTAAAGCAGCAGATCTATTTCACATTTATTAAGCAAGCCACTTACAGCCTGTGTTGCATCTGTTTTCTAATGAGGAAACTGAGGCATGGAGTGAACCCGAGACACCACGTTTGGAATAAATATCACACTATGACATCTGTAAATCTGCTCACATTCAATCTGGTTTGCATAGGCACTTCAAAAAACAGTTGCAGTTTTCTGCCCTTTGGCTGGTGCACTCCAAATCTCCATCCACTACTCAAAGCTCTGGTAAGTGTAGTGGGCTGTTGTTCACCTTGCCTCTGCAAAGCTTCTTCCAGCAGATACTCAGTGCTCAGCTGGGGGAGGCCACCACACAAGATCACATGGTGCAAGCGTGCGAGGTACCTGCGAGAGCAAGAGACTCGGCTGCTGCAGAGGCTGGAACAGGGCCCTTTGCCTGGGCAGCCCTGGCTCCTCCCTGCCTTGCAGCAGTGTCAGTTCCTGGCCACTGCTGCAGTCCTCCTGCTCTTTAGTCTCTGTTGCTGACTCAGCAGAAGGACTCGTTTAGCAGAAGCAAGGATGACTCCACCATGGAGAAGGATTATCAGGAGGAGCCAGAGAAAAATCCACTGTTGCCCTGGACGGGTGCAAGGATTTCAGCCCAGTGCCTCCTGGATCTGTCCTCATCCTTCACAATGGTGGAGGAGCTGGTGGATATAGTTCTGCATACCTCCTGCTGCGCTGCCCACTTTGAGAGAGTTGGAGACTGCCATGAGGACACCCTTCAGCTTTCCAACTCCAAGCTGAACGAGCCAAGTGACCTCAGCTGCTCCTCCTAACTCTTGCCCTCAGGGCCTTTCACCACTGGGGTTACTCTCCCCTGCACGCACTCTCAGAGTCTGATGTCCTTCTTATAGTGAGGCGCTCAAAACTGCACATGGAAATTTAAAAGCGGCAAGTTTAAAAGCGGCCACAGCGCGAGCTTCACCCGGACCACGCGGACAGCGGCAGCGGCAGCAGCCAGTGCTGCAGCTTTTACCTCGAGCTGGAGGCGGCTTCCCGGAGACGGAGAAGCCGGGAGAAGGCGGAGAGGCCCGAAAGGACTCGCGAATCGCGAGAGGGAGCGAGAGGGTGACGTGCCTGGGGGCGGGGCGGGCGAGCCACGGCACATTTAAAAGCGGCCATAGCGCCAGCTTCACCCGGACCACGCGGACAGCGGCAGCAGCGGCAGCAGGGGCAGAGCTCGTGCCGGAGGGAAGCAGCCAATAGGGGTTGGTCCCCTCCTGGTCCCAGACAAAAACAAGGCCCCAGCACGCGCGAAAGACCATGGCAACGAAACGTCCCAAAGGCCCTGTGAAGAAGAATGTGGGATCTCAGAGCGAGCTCCCACGCAAGGACGTGGCCGTGCGGGGCCCTGGCTGCAGAGAATGCCTGAGCCTGGCTGTGGTACCACAGGGACCCAGAGAGGCACATTGTGTGCGGTGTGAGCAGATAAATGAGCTGCTCAGGCAGGTGGTGGAATTGAGAGAAGAGGTGGAAAGGTTAAATATCAGAGAATACGAAAATGAAACAGACTGGTGGAGCCATACCCTGACACAAAGGCAGCAGGAAGAGGCTCCATTAAAAGTAGATGATCCCCTCCTGCCCTGTCACCAGGCAGAGAGAGGGGACTTAATAGAAAGGGGGGAATGGAGGCTGGTCCTTCCTCAGAGAGGCAAGCGGAACCCCCAACAGCCTCCCTTACCTTCCCAGCTGAATTTGCGTAATAGGTTTGGAGTTCTGTATTTTGGGGATGAGGTAAATGAGAATGGAGAGGACGATCTACCCAGTGAGCCACCCAGGACTAGTCACCCACCCCCATGCCTCAGGACCTCATCAACCATGAAAAAAAGAAAAGTGATTGTAAATAGGTGACTCCCTTCTGAGGGGAACAGAGGGCCCAATATGTAGACCAGACCGTCCCACAGGGAAATCACCTACCTCCCCGGGGCAAGGATTAAGGACATACAGAGGAAAATTCACTCCCTGGTTCAGCCCTCAAGATTATTACTCACTACAGGTATTTCAAGTGGGTAATGATGAGGCAGCTAACAGAAGCCTAAAGGCAATGGAAAGGGAATTCAGACAGTTGGGACGACTGGTCAAGGGATCAGGAGCACAAGTGGTGTTCTCTTCTATCCCACCAGCATGGGGATGGATGAAGGGATAATTAGGAAGAGTCAACAGATAAAGTTATGGCTAAAAGACTGGTGTAAAAGGCAGGACTATGGATTCTTTAATCACGGGCTTATCTACAAGTCACCAGGGATGCTGGCACCAGGTGGGGGAAACCTAACCCAAAGGGGAAAGAGGATATTGGGACACGAGTTATCAGGGCTCGTTGAGAGGGCTTTATACTAGATTTGAAGGGGGATGGGGTTGGAACCAGGGTTACTAATGTGCCTAGGAGTAGCGTGCCAGTGCTAGTTGGTAAAAGTGCCAGTAAGGCCTTGCAGCCTGTGGCAGCAGTTGATGTGGGAAAGAAAGACACGTGTAGCAGTGAAGATATGAGGAGTAACGATAGGATGGTACCTGCAGTATTGTCTGCACATGGACAGGTGGGAATTAATGCTTGCCCTCCCGGAAATATAGTGGGACAATTAGCCCAGCTGAAGTGCATCTACATGAATGCACGCA
>BJBW01010181.1:0-13491 GCA_004320125.1 Scolopax mira
CCCCACCAAGTGCTGCCTCCAGCTCTGGGGCCACCAACAGCAGAAGGACATGGAGCTGTTGGAGCGGGGCCAGAGGAGGCCACGGAGATGCTGGGAGGGCTGGAGCCCCTCTGCTGGGAGGACAGGCTGAGAGAGTTGGGGGGGTTCACCCTGGAGAAGAGAAGGCTCCTGGGAAGACCTTCCAGCCCCTTCCAGTCCCTCAAGGGGCTCCAGGAAAGCTGGGGAGGGACTCTTGATGAGGGAGGGGAGCCCTAGGAGGAGTGGGAAGGGTTTGACACTGAAAGAGGGGAGATGGAGATGAGATGTGGGGAAGAACTTCTTTGGTGTGAGGGTGGTGAGAGCCTGGAATAGAGGCTGTGGCTGCCCCATCCCTGGAGGGGTTCAAGGGCAGGTTGGAGGGGGCTTGGAACAACCTGGTGTGGTGGGAGGTGTCCCTGCCCGGGGCAGGGGGGTGGAATGAGATGATCTTGAAGGTCCCTTCCAAACCTAATCCATTTTATGATTCTGTGAACTCCCCCATCTTTCTCAGCATCCCCCATCCCCCCTTTCAGCTCCCTCTCTCCTCCTCCAGCCCCGCGGGGAAGTTCCTCCAGGCTGCACTCCCAGCAGTTAGCGCCGATCCCCGGCACTGAACTCGCTCAATTACGAGCTGTGCCCCCGGAATAAATCCTGGTTCTGCTTTGTGCAATTGACACTAATGGCCCAGGAATAAAGCGATGCCATCCACCCCGACGGTCGGCAAAGGAGCGCGTTTAACTCAGCACACAGGCAAGGGACTGCTGAGCTTAACTGCACTGAAAATGTATTCCGAAGGAAGCGATGCACTTAACTTATTACAAGTGGGAAATTATCACTAAAGTGGCTTTTCCTTAGAAGTTGAGGCACGAAACAGGAACGGCGAGGGGCGAGCCAGGGCCGCAGGGGGAAGCGAAGTCTGAGCAGAAGCCGCTGCGAAGGATGCTGTGGGTCAAGAGGCAGCAGGACAGGGGGAGCAGGGGGCAAGAAGGAGCTGCAAAGAGAAGGCTGAAGGGCAATAAGGGGGACAACACGGGCAAATCAACCCAGGGAAGAGCAGAAGAGCAGGTATCGGGTTTTCAAGGCACTGGCAGAGCTCTCCAGTAGCCCAGGACAGTGGAACGTAGGGCTGTGATGGGGATAGCACTGGTACTGGCTGTGGTTGACCATCTGGGTCTACCTGTGGTTGACCAACTGGGTCTACCTGCAGCAAGTATGTTCCTCTACACACTATCTGTATAGTCTCAGATTAACTGCAGGTTATCACATGGCCCTCCTACACCACTTCTCCCTCACCCTCCAATTTCATCGCAACACCCAAGCTCATATTGCTTCAACACAAGGCAAGGTGGACAGAAAGAGGACCACAAGCAAACACTTAGAATTAAAATAGAGAGGTGGATCCAGGTGACACACGACTGTATGGGAGGAGTAGGGCATCCCAAGCCTTTGGAGATGAATCCCCAAACCTTTGAAGATGAATCCCCAAGCCTTGCAGCACCGCAACGGGTCCAAGGGTGACGGGGAGAGGACCTTTCCCTTGGACAGGAGAAGCAGCTTCCCCATCCAAGGTCACAAGTGGTCAGCAGAAGAAGGTATGCTATGCCTCTTGCTCCAACTTCTATCTCCTCATAGAAACCAGGTCCCTAGAAAGAACCTACACAGCTTCTAACAGACACTCAAAAGCCACCACATTGCTAGATCTTCCCCCATCACATAACCAGAAGGTTGTTTGCCATGTGAACGACGTTCAAGTGCCCCATCTCATAACCTCCCATCATGATGGAATAGCAACATGTCCAAGAAAGAAGGCCCTGGAGGAGACCCTGGTGCCACAAGGAAGGTGGAGAACCAGGTAGGAGGAGAAGACGGATAGGAAGGTGTCAAAGAAGCAAACATGATGGAGCCAAAAGCAATGGGACCTTCTCCAGCCATGCCACTCACACCAATACCCTTTCCCCACTTACAAAATGGCACTAATGAGACCAAAACCAAGAGAGGTCAGGAGGGGAAGGACCCTTCCCAGTACAGACTCCCCCTTTCCTTCCCTCTCCCCTTGAGGACATCATCCTTAAAATATATTTCATTTCACAGCTGCATTATGGTACCACAAAATCCTGCGAATCCAATTTAAGAACAGATTACCTCCTCACTTACTTCATTTGAAGCAATTACATGTTAATTTTCATTGAGACCAGCCTAATGCATACCAATCTGATGCTGCAATCTCATTTGAATACTTGAGGGAATGCTAGTTGGGCTCTGGGCTCTGGAGGCTCGTATTTAAAGGGCCACTTCACATTTCTTTTCCCTTTTTCCCTGGTTATTTACACTTTCATCTCACTTGTGGCCCTCCCTCCCTCCCTTCCCAACCTTCCCAACAGCTGGTGCCACTCATGAGACCAACTAAAAAGACCACAGAAGTTGTGCAGCGAGGCCTGCAGAAGGATGCTGCGCCCATCCTCAGCCTGGTCCCCAAGGCAGGACCTTTCCCAAGCCAAAATTCAACATTCACGACGTCTTTCTGCATCAAATAAATAACCTCCCAGCCTCAAAGTCACGGAGAAACATGTGCTGCCACCACACAGGTCTCTGCAAAGCAGTGATTCCTCCTCCTCCTCCTCCTCCTTCTCCCAGGCCAAGTTTCTAGCTGATGGTTATCTTCTGCTCCCTCACGCTCCCTTCAAGCTCACCATCCAGCCAGGCCCACGGTATCGATTGGTGTCTCAGACACCAAGCTTGGAGTAATTAATAATGCCGGGAGAGTGTGGATTCAGCTCCTGGATGAGCCGCGGGGGCAGCCCGCCCGCCCCTGCCTCGCTGTACACATTTCGGCGATAAGCATTCATGGTGGAGGCTGCACCTTAATTAGATTTTTCAGATTGCAAAGGGCCCTGAGACACTTGTGCAGACACCATATAAATGTATATTGCATTGTACTGTAATTAATCCAAGGTGAGGCAGGCGGAGACGGAGCAAGGGACCGACTCGTGGCGATGCAACCAGCACCAGGACTTCAAGACCTCGCTGGGCACAAGCCCACCCAAGCTCCTTCAGCTCCAAACCAAAGAAAGCTCCCTCTTCGTGCCAACCACGAAGGACCACAGGTAGTTGGAGGAGCATCTCAGAAGCAGAAGGTTTCCTGGTGCCTCCTCACCAAGCAACGGTCCATTAAGTGGACACCCTTCCCTCTACACAAGCAGTTTAGCAGCCAGAGAGACAACAAAATAAAGATAAATAAAGACAAGGGGAGATTAATTGCAGCTCCTCCTCCTCAAAATAAATCACTGATTGCATCAGGTGGTTTCTATGCCATTGCTGAAAGCACTTGGTTGTCACAACACTTGGATGTCCCCAGACATCTGTGTCCCCCATTGGACAGCCAGGGTGCTCCATGAGCACCAGTGGAAGTGATGGGATAAGGGTGGCGAGATGGTTTTAAGGAAAAAAAAAAACCAAACACAAACAATTTTGGGGAAGGAGTTTGTGCTGAGGATAACTCAGGAAAGGTGCAGAAGCTGATGAAACGATAGAGGAGAAACATCATTCAACCTCCCAAAGCCTCCTGTGCCCCTTCAAGTCACCCACCTAGAGCCGGGGGAAGGTTTTTCCACATTGGGAGCTGTGGGAATTAGCACTGCTCCTATTTTTCCTGGCTGTTTTCAGTTTTAGAATACAGAGATGTGGAGTCTGGGGCTGGTCTCTGTGCCCACAGGTATTTTTCTTGCAGCAGAGATGCTCTGCTGACCTTGAACACAGGCGAACCCGGAGATGAGCTCTCTTTGTGAATGTCTACCTCACCGTGACACCGCTCCCCTTGCACCAGGCCAGCCAAAAGGTTTCACAGCCATCTGGGAAATCCCTTTATTTCAATTAATGACATACAACTGCTGTTGCTCACGTCCAACAGCCTTTCCCTCCAGGAAGCCAGCTGAAATGCCAAGGAGGTGTCCACCTGAAGCTACAGCACTAACCACTGCCACATCGGACCCTTTATGCAGGGTCACTGGGCTGGATGAGACCCCTGGGGAACATCATGACTGCTCCAAGCTCCACAGTAGCTTGTTTGATGGGTCCCAGCATGGCGGGTGAGATCTCCACCTCCCCATGATATCTCTGTGCCCACACCCTGTCCCACCAACCATCCCCTCTGGGCTGGGAGGCAGCCTTTGCCAGAGGGAAGGCTGCTCCCTGCCAAGGCACCAGTGGGTTTGGATGGGATGAAATAAGTCATGGGGCTTCATAGGGATTGGTGAGAAACCAAATACAATCAGGATTCAGGGGAGGAAAAGGCAGTTACCCAGGCAACAGTGTGCAGCCAACACATCTGCCACCCTGCAGGTCCTCCCAGATGCTGCTCAGCTGCTAGAGCAGCCCCACAGACCAGGCTGCTGCTCCAGCAGCTCCATAGCATCACACAAACACTGAGTGTTTTCCCCAATGCCCTTCCAGGCTGGGCAGGAAACCAGAGCTGACCCTGCACCTGAGCAGCTTTTGGCAGAGCCAACAGCTCTTGCTGACCATCCCCACACCTCAAATCATGGTGGCCATGGAAGGAGCTGAGATGCCATGGGGCTCTGTGGTCCCTGTCCTGGGCAGCCTCCCTTCCTAATGGACTCCCCATGGTTGTTTTCCTCCTCTGCTTCCCAAAAGCAAGCAAGGAAGGAGATGCCTCTGTGCTGGGAGACACGGACGCAGACGCCAAGGTGACACAAGGACACAGCAGGAACCTATGAACCGAGCAGCCTCCTACGGCCCCAACTTCTTCCACCGTTTCACCCTCATCTCCCAAGACCGTGCCCCGTCACCCACGACCCATCCCACCCCTCCAGGGTGAGGAGAGGGGATGGCAGCACCTGTCTCCAGCTAAAACAACAGGGCTGTGGTGGCTTGGGGACACGCTTTCAAAGCACCAGGAGAGACTTCTGTTGCCCGTTTCCCACTGAACCCACTCAGTCCCTGCACGAGCCTTTGAAAAACACATCCTTTATAGTTCTCCATTTTGATGTCACATCTGTAAGAATATATGGTAGTTGTGTGCGGTGGGGTTTCCTTCTTCCCTTTTTTTTTTTTTTTCCTCCCTTCTCCTCACCCTCCTCTTCTTTTTAAGAGGAGATGTCACACTTTGAACTCTAATTTTTATTTATTTATTTTATTTTCCTAGCGAGAAGGGCTGACTCCCCACCGAGCACAGAAGGAGAAAGAGGAAGGAGGGAGGAAGCCTTCAAAAAGTGCCCAGATTTAAATTTTTATCAGAGGAACAGAAAGAGAAATTTGCTGATGATCAAACAGATTCGAGTACCTTAAAGGAAAGGGGACCGTCAGTAAATGGAGACTAGTTAAGGAATTACATGAAAGATACAGAAGATGCTCAAGAAGCAGAAAAGATGCTGTAACCAAGCGGAAAGCCAAAGCCATCAGTCCCAAACCAGCGGAGCGGGGAGAATGGGTAGGGGAAGTATTTCTCCTGCAAAAGCAGAGGACAGAGGGGTGGCTGGTGGCTTGCAGAGGACCCCAGGGAGCTCAGTGCCTCTGCAAGAGCAGCCCTGGCAGGCTTTTTACCCTCCTGCTTCCCTGCCTGGCCAACACGAGTGTAGACACTCAAATAAAGGGCTGCATTGCCTCGAAAAATGGCACCCCGGGGGCTTTGTGTTTTCCTTTTCTTCCTCGGCACCTTCCAGCTCGAGTGTGCTCAGTTTGTAAACCCAAAGAGGGTGGAAATGTTTGGTTGGTTGGGTTTTCCCCATCCCCCTTGCTTTGGTTTTAATCCACCAGCAGCACTTTGCAGCTCAAGCTGGGATCTCAAAAGCCAGCGGAGCCCTTTGCGGGTCGGGCAATGGGATGCAGGACAGAGCGATTTAATGGGGGGATGAGGAAGAGTAAGAGGAGGAGGAGGGGGAAAGACCACAGCAACACCAAGATAGCCTTGCAGCAGAGTCAGAGGAGGACAGGACTTGAGAGATGGAGACCAATCCATCCTCAACCCCACCTTCCCAAGTCCCTCCTTGGCAAAGCCTTTAAGGGAATCATGGAAGGGTTAAGAGATGGAGAGGCCAGCCCCTAGCTCTTCGTGAACTGTGACCCACCTGCCTTAGCTCGGAAATCTTTTAAATAGGAAAACAGAGCCACCGTTTGCTTTCATGCAGAGTCGGTGGTGAGCAAAGCCCAAGGGTTGCATTAGATTAGCAGCCGGCTCCTCCGAAGGCACGGAAACTTTGATCATCTAATATGTATGCGCCGTGTCAGAGCGAACAGGTCTCCAAACCCCAGTAAATGTTTTATTAGGCCAGCTCTGGCTTTTGTGCCCAAGCCTTGCTCCTTCAGACTCCGGGGATCTTGTTGCGATTGGAGAGACACTGCTCATCATCTCGCTCTCTCCCGAGGAGGGCCGGGCAGCTCCTGCCTTGCTTTTCCCTCACATCACGCTTAAAACACTAGAGTCCAGTAGCCTGAATGATGGTACAAGCACCCTGAAACCAGTCCTGAGCACCTCGAAACCAATCCTCCTCAAAGCCCCCTGCTCCTCTTGCACCTTAAGGAAGAACCCAACGCATGGACGCAGAGGTTGACACCCATCACGGTGAGAGCAAGGCTCTGCTCTTCCTTCTCTATCATCACCAAACCAGCCACCACAACTAACTGGAGCTTCCAACCCTTCCAGGACAGGGCAGATCCCACCAGGCAGGAGGAGAAATCTCCTCTCTGGAGCCAGTTGAGGTATTGCACAGACCGACCCCAACCTCCCCAAGCGCAGAAGCAGGAGTGGAGTATCTCAGAGTTATCAGAGGCACCGTATGATTTTCTGCTTTTTTTTTCATTTGCAAACGACCTGGGATGGCTCAGGTTTGGAGACGAGTTATTCCCCGAAGCGATTATCTGTCATTGAAAATGTCAACTTCGCCGGAAATTTCAAGAGGGGAAAGCGAGGGTTGAAGATGTTGTGTATGTGTGTGTGTTTCCCCAACACAAAATGAATATAATCCTGCTCATCGCTGGATTTCCAGCTCCCAGAGAGCCAGGCTTCAGATCAGGAAACAGTGTGTGAAGAAAGAAGGGGTTCAGATACGATCTTGGCTCACAAGGACTCCTATTGTCCGGTATCATAAATATAAGTGCACACAGCTACATCCCCGCTCACATCTGTGCTTCAAAAAGCCCTACAAGAGCCATTGGGGAAAAATTACACCACTCATGTCCTGTTGAAGTGACTCCCATTTCTTCCCTCCCCCCCCCAATTAAAAAAAAAAAAATTTACATCCAAAATACACAAGAAAAGCCTAGCGCCGAGAAAATAAGGGATTTTTATAGATCTGGTTTCTGCAAGAAATTACCAAGACAACAAGTCACTAAGTTCCGAGAGAGGATTTGACATTTTCCCCGAATAAAAATAGCACCTGAAGTGGCATCGCTCAGGATAACACCTCATGGGCGAGCGCTACCAAAGCAACCGGAGAAGGGAAACCTTCCCACGACCCGGCCAAAGAACTCGCCCGTGGGATCCCATGCCTCGTTGTCTCCCCTTTTCTACAGGACTCCATAACTCAGATTTTTTTCCCTGGATCTTTCAAGACAATTACAAAGGTTAGCAATTGTCTTGCTTCGAGGTGCGCGCACAACCATCAGCTCGGAGAGGAACGAGAATTACCCGTGTGATTCCATGGCTTCCACCCAGGTGTGTTGGGGAATTTTTTGAAAAAGGCTCTCTTTTGTTTATTTTTCCCCCCCCTCCCCATCAAATCCCAGCTGCAGCCACTTGTGTTGCAAGATCTGCCTGTAAAAACACACTCCAAATGATCCAACCCACGGTCACACCGGGCTATCACTGCTGAATGCAAGACAGGGTACTATTTCCCTAAAAAGCAAAAAAAAACCCAACAAACAAGCACCCCAAAATTCCCATCAGACCTTCACACACATGGCATCACGCCATGAAGAAAGGAGACCGGAGGCCAAGTCAAAATACAGGGGAGAAAGCTCAGACAAGGAATGACCGGATGAGGACACCAGGATTTTATATAAGCATTATGACCAACCACGATGGCTTTCTGCATATTCCATCTCCAGCAACAGAAAGCCCTGAAGTGTGTGGAGAAAGGCAGATCACAAGGTGTTTCCACTGCCACAACCACAGGGAAAGCCACCATCATCTCCATGGTGTCCACCAACTGTGGACCTCTGACCAATCTGACCTCTCCACCAGGAAAATCTCCCAGAGCCAAGCATGGGATGCAGCCCAGCTGCATCTCTCCTCTCCAAGAGAGCTCATATCTCCTCTCTTCCCCATGGCTGCTAATTAACACACAACCCTTTTGGTGCCTAACGATCCCTTGCCAAGTCCCAGGCGTTGACCCAAAGCCAACGCTGCTTCCCGCGCCTTCGGATGCGGCCGGGCAGGACAGATGGATGGCGAGGAGGAGGAGAAGTGGAGGCCATTCCGAGCGTGCTGGAAGAGCTGTGAAAGGGAAGGGGTTTGCCTTCTGCTGGGTGCTTTTGTGCCCCGATCTGCTCCTCTCCTTGGCTCCTTTGGTGAGGCCAAGCTGCCCTGATGCTCTGCTGCCAACCTGGAGCCTGACCCTATTTATCCAGATGGCCCAAATCTCCCAAGCGCTGAGGTTCCTGCCGTTTTCCAGGAAAAACACCCCAGTGGACTCATTACACCAAAAGCTGCCTCCTCCTCCCCCCAGCCCAGCAAATCCAGTCCTTCCTCCCTTCCCATCCCCAAATTCAGAGGAAGAGAGAGAAAGCAGAGACCGGCAGGGAGAGGTGGGGATTTCATCTATCGAGGGGATTGCTTCCTTCCCCTGTTTTAAAAACGAGAATATGAATGTGTTTATTTATAAATCGAAATTCAAACTAATTATTAGCTGGAGGCTTTCAAGTAAAAAATGTAGGTCGTGCAATCTTATGTGGGATAATAGCAATTGTTTCAGCTTCAGGAAGTGCATAAGTAATGGAGACTCAACTTGCTGTCCGGCTTGGTTGAGCAACGGGGACACATCCAGCCCGTGGGCCGTGAGCTCCATCACTGGCTCTTAACATAAAATGTGTCACCCTTTTGGCTTCTGTCCCCTTCTTCCAGCCCAGCCACCCTCTCCTCTTGCACTTGAGGAGCCCTGGACCAGAGGTCTGTGGTCCCCAACCCAGCAGCAAGGGTTTGGAGGGAAGGGTTCAGACATTGAGGACTGAAGTTGTGGTTGCCCGAACCCTGGAGAGGTTCAAGGCCAGGTTGGAGGGGGCTTGGAGCAACCTGGTGTGGTGGGAGGGTTTGGAATGAGATGCTCTTTAAGGTCCCTTCCAACTCCAACCATTCTATGATTCTATGACACCCCACAGCATGCCCAAACTCACCCCAAATCCCAAGCTGGGACCTGACTGCTCTAATATTTAGAAATAATAATGACAATAAATAATTATCCCCAAATAATCCAAACAGACCACAACTATGGAGACTACAGACAAGAGCCATGATTCACCTTTTAAGCTACTCCTTAAAACAGAGGTGAAAGCACAGAGAGACCTCCCCCTTTCTGCCCCTCAGAACCGACTAAACTCATCTCAACCGACTCAACCGACTAAAATCATCTCAACAAAAGAAACCTCCCCACTCTTTGCACCTGTCTCTGCTTTCAGAGGAGCCTTTCTAGTCTCAGCATGTGAAGAGCTGTGAATCTCCAACAGCTCCTCACCCGGTGCCAGCGCTCGTGGGCAACAGCTATCAAAGCCAAAAGCCAGGGAAAGACAAACGTGGAGTTTACACACGTGAGAAGATGGTTTTTTAAGCAAGAAAATCTTTGTGCCTGCACCCAATCGAAGAGAGAACTTCTCCTCATCCCAAGCTCCTGAGACATCCCGCACGACCAATGTAACCCACTTGCGAGTCAACCGCCCTTACTGTGGTTCAAATGGACAAAGAAACCTGGGGGAATCATTTTGTCACAAGTATTCCGCAAAAAGAAAGGGTAAAAAAAAAAAAAGAAAAAAAAAGAAAGAACCCAAAAAAGGGATAAAAATAGCCTGGGTGCTGTGAGCCAGCCTGGCAAAGACACCAGCTTCGGGGAGTTACGCGGCTTTACCACCGCGGCCGTCATTGTTGCTCAGTTCTGATCTGTATTTAAACTTGCAAAAGGTGGGTTGGTTTTTTTTCCTGAAAAAAATACACCAATCTCCCCTCTTCCCACCCACCTTGCCCCCACCTCCTTCCCCATCTTTGGAGCTCATCTCTCCTAAAGCAGCTCACATGATGATGATCAAAAATAAGCCCTCCAAGCCTAAGCTCGCTAACATTCATTTCTCTCCTGCTAATGCCGGACTTCTTACTCTTAATCCTTAAATATATCCTTAAATAAGAATGACAGTACCTGAAGCGCCCCACAAACCCCCGGATCATAAACAGAGGCAGCCTCTGCATTCCTAATTTCGTTTGCCACATGAGAGCTGACACTAATCCCAGATCCTGAGTCCTGGATATCTCCGGCATAAATGCCATCGCCTCGCTCACCTTGACATCACAGAGCAGCCTGAACTTTCCTCGTCCTGCTCGACTTTCATAACTGGTTCTTGGGTTAACACCTCAAAAACTGCCCATTTTTTGTTGTGTTTTTTTTTTCCCCCCACCATCCCCCTCTCCTTCTTGGGCCAAGAGTCCACTTTTCCCAAGGGCTCCGGAGCAGCGCGGAGCAAACAGTGGAGAAATGGGCATCCAGCCTCCTGTACTTAAGCCAAATTGTGAATAAATGGATTTACTCCCCAAAATACCAAGCAGCCCAGGTAAGTGGCTGCATTTAGGATGCAGGGAAAAAGAGCGCTTGACATTTTGCAGGGAGATCCAGAAAGAAAGGAAAAACCAAAGGTTTACAAAGAAGAGCTCGCCCATCCTTCCACATTTATCTCCAAAAAGGCAATTTGGAAACAAAAGGCGACAAGGAACCGCCAACCAGGCACCGAACCCCGACAATTAAATGCCATCTTTAACATGAAGAGCAGAGATGGGGTGGTGGTTGGAAGGATTTTAGCCTGGCTCAGCTTAAATTGCAGCCTGGCTTTAGCTTTACCCAACTTGTGGGGCTGGCAGGGTCATTACCCCCGTCGGGGCGAAGGTTAGCTCGCCAACCACGAGCCAGGGAGAAGAAATACCACTGCAGCATCGAGAAGAAGCACCAAGTGCCAACACTAAGCCAGGCACGAGCCCTAAATTCTATTGCAAGCCCCCGTGGACCCGGCAGACGCGCCGTGGGCCAGCTCCAAGCTGGCAAGGGGAAGGTGCCAAAGCCCATCATCCTGTCAAAGCCAGGATGGGCAGCGTCCCCCTCCCCGCAAAGCATCTGCCACCGAGGTGGAAACGACGAGTCAGAGAGAGCCCTTTTGCTCCAGTTTTCTGCAAAAAATTTGCATTGCATCGGCTACGGGCAAGCCCAGAGCTGAGCAGGGCGACGGGTCTTTGTGGTCCAAATTGGCCATATGGCATCGTCTCGAGAGCGGCTGGAGGGGTTGGGGGTCTACCATGGGTTTGGGGAGCACCCCATGCCACTGTGTCCTTGATGGGCAGTAGGAGGGGGGCAAAAATAGGGCTACAAAGATGATGAGGGGCCTGGAGCATCTCCCTTACGAGGAGAGGCTGATGGAGTTGGGTCTTCTTAGTCTGGAGAAGAGAAGGCTGAGGGGGGATCTGATCAATGCCTATAAATACTTCAAGGGTGGGTGTCAGGAGGATGGGGCCAGTCATTTTTCAGTGGTGCCCAGGGACAGGACAAGAGGAAATGGGCACAAACTCTAATGTAAGAAGTTCCACCTAAACAAGAGGAGGCTTGGTGCTATTCTGCCTGAAAACCAGGCACTGGTTCTCCCCACTTTGATTTCCAACCCGAAAGGGAAAGGATAATGCCTGCCCAGCTCCAGGGCCCCAGAAAATCATTGGATATACAGTGCCTGCTGTAGCCTGAGCAGTGGAGTCCCCTTCTTTGGAGATCTTCAAGCCCCACCTGGATGCCATCTTGAGTAACATACTCTAAGATGCTCTGGGCAATCCTGCTTCGGCAGGGGAGTTGGACTAGATGATATCTATGGTCCCTTCCAACTCTATAAAAAAATTCAGTGAATTCCCAGCAACGGGGGAGTCTGGGAGTGGGTTCTGCTTTCAGGCTTTTGTTTTGAGCTGGGATTATTGTTTTTCGCTTGGGGCCCATCCTTCACCAACAGCCAAGTGGAACTAAAACTCACTGGGAGGAAAAACAAAACTCACTTCGGTTTCTCCGGACGAGATCTGGTTCCTCCTCCCCCCGCCACCCCCGGGGGCTCACGCTCGGGTGGGTTTAGGAAAACAAAACCCCCCTCCTTCTGCCTTATCGGATCACGCACACAAATGGGAACTGGCAAACGCCGCTGCCGCCACTCACCGGCAATTTCAGCTGGAGGAAGGAGCCTCAGATCTAAGCACACCCGCGGTACGAGACAATTCACATCCCACTTAAAGACTTAGAAGAGGAAAATAAGGGGGACCGGGCCGGGCTTGCCTTCTGCTGGACCCCTTTCATCCTCGGCTGGAGCACGCAAGGCTTTGTTCTTATGCAATAACACACGGGGATATTATTTCTCGGCGCTGCCAAACCTTACAATACGACCAAGTATTTGGTAATAACCTCTCTTATTTTCCTTTTAAGCCCCAGCTCTCAGCCAGACGCGCTTATACAAGGACCTCGACTTTCGTGATGGGCAACGAAAACCCTTCGTGCTCCTCCCTTCCAAAAAAAAAAAACCCCAAAAAACCAAACCCACAAAACACCCCAACCAACAGCAAATACAACCAAAAAAAAAGACCCAACAAAGCAACAAGGA
This sequence comes from Scolopax mira, assembly GCA_004320125.1. Classification (NCBI taxonomy): domain Eukaryota; kingdom Metazoa; phylum Chordata; class Aves; order Charadriiformes; family Scolopacidae; genus Scolopax; species Scolopax mira. The sequence goes on from BJBW01010181.1 coordinate 12,847, forward strand.
ACCACTTCAGAAACCACCTCCACTTTTCAGACACGCGGTTTGAAAAGCAAGAGCTCGGGGTTTGGATGCTTCCAGCTCCGACGCCTCTCGCTCCGAAACATGTGGGAGCCCCCCCTTTCCTCCCCCCCTCCCAGAACAACTCTCGGGCTCCTTCCTGTCTTTAATCTGTCTCAGCGGGCACGATAAACAACTACAAATGGAATAACAACGGCGGGGGAAAAAAGGGGGGCCGGGGAGGAAGGGAGAGAAGATGCCATAATGCAGAGGAGGCCTGAGATGCCAGCGAAGGCTTTTAAGAGCCCATACATGCTAATTATACGGCGTTAAAAATCTGTCAGGCAAAGGGATGGATATTAAATGGAATTGGCTTGAGATGACAGGGCTGAACTGGATTTTGAAAAAAAAAAACGTAAAAAAAAAAAAATTTATTAAAATGCTCTGGATACAAATTAATGTTCTCAGTTCAAAACGCATTGTTGTCTCTCTGGCTTTGATCTGCGGAGCACTCTGAGCACTGAATGGGGAAAAGGTTGTCAAATTCCCCTCCACCCGCGCTCTAAGTGACTCCTCATCCCTCCCTGAGATGCTCCTTTGTCATTTCCTTCAGTGATACCTCTATTACATCCCCAGAAAGACCTGCCCCCC
>BJBW01010181.1:13583-24069 GCA_004320125.1 Scolopax mira
ACTGTGGGATAAGGCTTGTCCAACCCTCTTTTTAAGCAAGCTTTGGATCTATGAGCCAGGGCAAAGCATCTTCAGGAAGGACTAGGATCTCCCCTCCCGTTGATGGAAAGGGGCTGCTTGGTCTACAAATAGTGGTCAGATGGAAAATAACGGATCTATTAGAGGAAAGCAGAGGCTGAGGGGTGTTGCCCACCCCCAAATTAACGGGGTGAAGAGGCCAGGACCAGCATCACAGCAGGCTTGTCCTTGGAAGAGCCAGGATGGGGTGTGACAGCCCCCGTGCTCCAGCTCCCAGTCACGGACTGTGGTCCCCGAACCAGGGAGCAGAGCTCAGACCTGAACCCCCTCTGGTGGAAACCCTCACGTGCATTTTTGGGCAAGCTCATCACCGTTCCCCATCCTCACAGCCTGCCTGGGGCCAGGGAATCGCTCTCCCCTGCCCGGGCATCTCAGGTTCATCCATCACTTGCAAATTCACCCCACTGCCACCATCGGCCACGTGCCTTTCGCTCTCTATAGAGTTCACTCCACTTGGTTCCCAGGTCACCTCCTTCCTTTCCCTGCTTTTATCTCTTTTTTTTTTTAATAATTTTTTTTTTTTTCCTTTTAACAATGTCTGTACAATTTCACTCTCGATAACACGCGAGTTAATTAAGCCGTGATCTCCTGGAGACAGGTTGCTACAAGGAGATAAGCAGCGGCTTCTGTTCGCCATAAACAGCTGTGCTCCTGACCAGCTTCTGGGGATTTGCTGCTTTTGTTGGGAAGACAAAACAATCATTGCCAATTAAACCTGGACATCATATTTTCCCCACCATCGGTGAGGCTCTTGACGTCACCTTTCCCCATGATCCTTTCCACCAGGAGTCGAGCGGCGAACGGCGCGGCTCTGAGGGAAATTAATACCTGAAGTTGTCAGAGACCAGATAAGGGCGTTAATTCAACAGCAGCCCTGCTTAAAAGACAAAAAAAAAAAGCCCTTTGCACTTCCACTGAGGTTGTGTCAATAATGTGGGGTTGGTGGAGGAAGAAATGGCAGGAAAAACAGGAAAACCCCAGGGATATAATCAATCAATCAATCAATCAATCAATCCTGCCGGGTCAATCACAATGTTTCATTTCACCCATTTCACTTCAGGGGTTTGCATTGATATTCTGACGAAGGCAGCTCCCAGCAGTGGGATGTCAAAACTGGGCTCTGCCAGGTGCCACCAGCCCGTCCCTATCCCCACCAACGACTGGAGAAGACACATTTTATTTACAAGGGACGGGTGACACCGAGCCCGTGGGTTTGTGAAGGCTTTGGAGGGAGGGATCTGGAATTCCAAAGGTCTCCAAAGATAGTGGAGAAACTGTGTGATGTGAAAAGAATCATGGAATCATAGAACCATCCAGGTTGGAAAAGACCCTCGAGATCATCGAGTCCAACCATCTACCCTACTCTACAAAATTCTCTCCTACACCATATCCCCCAACACCACATCTAAAGGACTCTTAAACTCCTCCAAGGAGAAAAGGAAAGGAGGAAATTCAACGAGTAAAAGCCCAGAGCAGGAGGAAAAAAAAAATCAAAAGCAAATTAAAGCAAAACTAAACAATTATGCTCAGCGTGAAAGACCTTTGTTCAGGTTCCTACCTGCTGTTCTTCACCCGCTGCAAAACCACTGCCTTTTTACCAGTTCTCACCAACAGGACGACACCAAAACACCACTGGGGACCCAGAACTACCATCAAATGGGGAAAAATAACCTTGACCTCATTCTGCACCCAAGCCTGGAGGATGCTCTGACCCAGCAGTAACGAGGGACTTGGAGATGCCAGACTCATCGCACCCACCAGCTGGGTGCCAGAGCAGAAAAATCACCAAAACCAGCAGGATTTGAGAGTTTTACACTTTTGGATGTTCAGTAACCTCCTCTTGGGCCTCTCCGCTGCCGACACAATTACTGGAATATCATAAGTGATATGCCAGGAGCTGCTCATTAAACACAGTCACTCTGTCTTTGGGGGTGAGGCGGGGGGAGAAAAGAAAGGTGGGGTTCTTTTTTTATTCCCCTTGAATGTGGCTTTAATGACTTCAAATCCCTTCAACCCAATTACAGCTCTGTATCCTGATTAGGGACTCTGAGCTATTGTGCACTGGAGCCATTATCTGGCGGCCCATAGAAAAATTAGTACCTGGAGAGGCTGCGCTGGGAAATAAATCTTTCCCTGACATTTTGGGACCAATTCTTGGCCAATTAGAGCACATTTTGCTGTGTGGGTAATGTGTATCCAAACTGCTCTCCCCGCTGAAAAGGCCAAGCAGAGAACAAGTGTAATCCATGCAAAAGGGAAGGAAAAATTACCCGCTGCAGACTGGTGACTCGCCGATGCTCCCCGACAAGTCACACATACCTAGGCTGGGAAGGGCCACCTTGCCCAGTGGCTCCCTCAGACCCCCAAGCCATGGGGCAGGGAGTCAAAAAATGCTCTGGGTCTTTGTGCTCCCATTGCCTGTCCCATCTCAGATCTTGGGGCTTGTCCAGCTTTCAAATATCACCCCAAAACCTCGAGCTTCAGACAGAGAGTATGAAGGATGGACATCAAGCCAAAGAAAGGGGATCTGGCTTGTGACATGTGTGTCCCCAAGGCTTTTGGCCTTGCAATGATGAGGAGCCCACCCAGGGAATGAGGACCTGGCTAGACGGGGCTGTGCATGAAGCGGTGAGACACCCCAGAGGGGACAGGGAAAGACCCCAGGTGGATCTTGACAGCCAACCTTGGGTGGGATGGACCAGGAACCTGCTCCAGTTCCTCCCCACTGAGAAACAGGAACCCAAAACAAGCCCCCACAGCACACAGAGCATGTGGGAAAGGGGGAAGGACAAGGGGGACATCAGAGAGGGTCAGAGGAGAAAAAAAAAGGCAGCTATTTTTGCTGGTTCAACACAAGAAGCACCTTCCCCACAGTAAAACTAGGAGGAAGCTCCTTCTGAGCCATTTCTCCTTCACTGGAACTTGTCTGGTTCATTTAGTACCTCTCTGTCACCTCCTCTACCCATCGGCTGAAGCTGTCCTTGCAAAGGCTCCCTAATTGCTAAAAATAACCTCCTGTTTGGGTGTCCCCAGCCCCATAACCAGGGCTGTGGACAACCCTCCTGAGCTCGAGATGCTCTCACAACACAGGAACCGGCAGGTTCTTCCCTCCTCCCCATTGCTCTCCTCTGCAGCGTTTCCAGGGCAACGGGGAAAAACAAGGATGAAAACACAACTGAACCCAAGGAGGAGAAGAAGATGCTCTGGCCAAAGACCAGCCACGCAAGCTCAGTCAAATGCCAAGGGGTAGGTGAGCACCAGGCACGGCATCGCCCAATGTTTTGCGCACGGATCAGCCCTGGTGGGGTCAGAAACCTCAACCACAAGGTACCTCCTGGCTTGAAGAAGGTCTCATCTTCCATCCCAGAGCACGCCTGGGGACCTCCAACGCCCTGGGGGTGGATGGACCCTCTGGGTTTCCTCCTAGGTGTCTTTCCAAGGTGGGAAAAACACCTGGCTCTACCTTACAGGAGAACTCTGAAATAAGCAGTAGTCCTGCTAGAGGAAGAAGATGGAACGAAGAGCTAAGACCACGGCATCAGCCCAAATTCAGCCACCCCCAGCACACAAATTGAGCTCAGCAGAGCTCCCAAAACATCCACCTTCCACTGGGGGGTCATGTCCCCCCTCAACACAAGATGGGGAAGGCTCCAGAGGGAGAGGCATCACCATGACGGGGTCAAGTTAACGTTGCATCTTGACGCAACTCTTCCGTCTACGATAATACTAATGCCGAGCGGTTAAATTCATCCCCGGTGAGAAGATGATCACAGTTAATGGAATTAATGCAAGGTTTTAATTTGCCTCTCGCTGCTCGGTCCTCGCAACTCCCCAGCCTCCGGCAGAAGCGCCAAAAATATGGTGTTTGATCTTCCCTCCCCTGGTACTTGTGTACTTTTCATAGTGTTCACCATCTGGAGGTGAGAAAACCCACCGGGCCCTCCCGGCTCCGCTGCAGCACCGATAAAGCGGGCAATCTGGTGCCAGAGCCACAACACCAAGCTCTCCCAGCTCGCCTCTGGCCCCCGGGGAAAAAAAAGCAGAGGTTAAATTTGTGGACCAGTAGGTTAAATTTGTGAACGTGTGGCCCAGTAGCTTCTGGGAAAGGTCTAGGGACAGGAGATGTTGGAAGCTCCCACGGCCACAGAGGTTGCCGACATCTCTCCGTGCAGCAGCACCACCAGACCTTGTGTAAAGGGGGGATGGAATAAGTGGAGGTGGTCCAAATTTGGGAGGACACCCAGCATGGAAAAGTTGCAAAAAAAAGTGAAGAACAGGCTAGCAAAAAAAGTCTGACACAAATACAGAGAGACAGCAGAGAGAGGGGGGGGAGGAAGGAAAACAGTATTAAAAAAAGCAGCAGTGTGTTGCTGAAATGAGATTAGAACAGTAACAGGTTCACTCCCGTGCCAGCTAAATCCCCATTAAATCAGATTAATGCAGATGGTCTCTATGTAACTGACCAAGAAGATCAATATTGTTGTTTCAGTTGGGGAAGGAAAAAACTTGTCCTGTTTGACAAAAACATATCATCGATTACACACAGCGACCTCCACCAGGGCTGCCTCGCTCAGGACTCCTAGAATCTGGCTGGCTGGATCGAAACCATCAGGGGTGGCTCGTTCCCGTAACCCACTGTCACTCTGGGGGTTAACAGAGGTTTTTTCTTTTTTGGGGGAAGGAAATTTGGGGGTTCTCCCCTTGCCAGGGCTCCGAAACATTGTGTCGCACAGCGAGGTGTTGCTGAGGAGACCCCCACAGCCCCATTTCGAATCCATCCAGAAGTTTTCCTTTGCCAGCAACACATGAAAAACCACATCCTGTCCCTAAGTCACAGCCACAGTGATATTTTCTATTATTCTTTACTCCTACCAAAACCTCTTCTGCTTTTTTTCTACAGACAGATTTACCCACCCGGGCAGCGGACATTCACTGGACCTCACCCCTCCTGAAGCCTCCCAGCTCTCCAGGATCCACCAAGGGTTTGGAGAATAAGAAAGAGATAAAAAAGGCAGGAGAGGGAGGGAGGAGGGCGCAGAAGAGCCCAGGATTATTTTTTCTGGAGCCATTATCCAAGGACCTACGGCACAATTAGCACCTGGAGAGGCTGCGCTGGGATATAAATCTTCCTGTGACATTTCAGGACCCGTTCCCCGCCAATTAACGCACTGGTTTGCGCCGTAAATGAGCTGCCTGTGACAAAGCCCAACCCTGAAGGACGGGGGCAAACCCATCCGGAAGGGAGATGGAGCAGTGGCGATGTTTTTGGGAGGGGGCAGCAAAGCAATGATGGGGGTTGGAGCTGAGCATCTCCCCTACCATCCCACCCGCATCCCTTTTCCCACGTTCCTGCATCCAGCGGGTGATGGGGGAACCCATCCTGCAAGCTCTGCTCCAAGCCTAAAAAGCTTTTCCCAGAATTTGGAAGAGCACCCAGGAGCTCTGGCTCCCTCTCTCTCCCCATCCCATCGCTGGGGGTGGGCGAGATGCTCTGCAGGAAGCGCTACTGGTGTCGTTTCATCCCAGTTTTGCAAACGGGGAAGCACCAAGGTATTTCCACCAACACCCACCTTTTCGTCGGGGGCTGCAATTCAAAAGCTGGTGTTTAAAACAGTCTTTCGAGGCAACCTTTCCTTTACGTTTGCTTTCTATCAGCCCTAAATCTGAAAGCTCAAGAGCAAACAGGAGACTGCTTTGATTTGGTCGAGGCAAAACCAAGTGAAATCCAGTCAGGATATTTTCCCGGGTTTTTAAAGCCAGTGACATTTTGAAATGTTTTGTTTGCGAGACCCAAACGATTTTTGGTTTGGTTTGTGGGTTGTTTTTTTTTTCTTTTTTTTTTTTTTCTTTTTGGATACTGACATCAATTCAAACACCACTTCCAACCTCTACTCCGAGCCCGTTTCCTCCAACCCCCATCCTTCCTGCTTGGCATCGGTGCCTCCAAGTGCTTTCTCAAGGCAGCACTTCCACCTACAAACACGCTGTGATTCCTCACGGATCAAGGCTGCTTAGCACAAGAAGGATGAGTTCTAAGAATCCCAAACTTCCTAAAAATTATCCCCTTTTTTTCCTAGCTTTGGCATTCCTCCCCCCAAACCCACGGCGAGGGGGTGGGCTGCGAGGGGTTAAGGCTGAGCCCTGCCTGTGGAATCCCCCTCGGTGCTTGCAAAGCTAAAAATAATCATAAATTGCTTCCCCAGGTAGTGTTTGCCTGTCCCTGGGGGGAATCAATCACGGCATCAAAGGGAAGGCAACTCCAAAGGGCTCCAGCAGATGCAGAATCCCAGGCGCTCGGATAGAGGTGCTGGGTGGATAACCCTCCCAAATCCCTCCCCACCCTGCTTTTTTTGGATTAGTTTTGTTTTGCTTTGTTGTTGGTTTTGGTTTTTTTTTTTAAATTATTTTTAATGCTGCTTTTATTTATTTATCCCCCTCCTCCTCCAGCTTTGCTCAGGAATGAGTGGCAGAAATCTCAAATTTAATTTAATTAGCGCCTCCTTCCTGCCTGGAAATGGCTTTTTTTGTCAACCCTGACGGTTTCCATCCTTTGCTGCTTTCCTTTGGCTAACATTGACTACTTCCCTCTGTGTTTCTAATGGACCTGAAAGACTCTTGTTACATACTTTATTTGTGCTCCGGTACCCGCCAAGACAGACTAAAAGCTGCTGGGGGGAACAGATTCAGATGGCAAAAGGATGCAGCAGGCCCAGTGAGGTTTTGGGGGGGAGGGAAGGAGGGGGGGAGAAGCAGCACAGGGGCTGCTTTTCCCTTCCCTCTGTCCTAGGGAGATGCTGATTCATTTCATTTTTTTAATTGTATTTCTACCTCGGCGCTCGGCGGCAGACGCGGAAGCGACGGTAACGCTAGATGGAAGGGGGCTAATAAGTACCAGCATTAGAAAAAACCAACAAACCAACCCAAAACCCCACCCCAGGTGCTGTAAATCAGAGGCTGTGCAGGACGAGGGCCCCGTCTGCCAGCGTCCCACCGCGATGCTCTCGCCGGACAGCCTCAATGGAACGGGGAAAAAGGCATTTAAAAAGCAAAGATTATCTCCTTTTACAATGTCCCTGCTCGGCGAGGGCAGAGGTGAAGCTCCCCCAGATCAACAGCTGGACTTGCAAAGCACAGAAATGGAAGACCACCCAGTTCCAACCCCCCTGCCCTGGGCAGGGACACCTCCCACCACACCAGGTTCCTCCAAGACCCCTCCAACCTGCCCTTGAACCCCTCCAGGGATGGGGCAGCCACAGCTTCTCTGCTCCAGGGTCTCACCACCCTCACAGCAAAGAGTTTCTCCCTGATATCTAACCTCAACCTCCCCTCTTTCAGCATCAAACCCTTCCCTCTCATCCCATCACTCCACTCCTTGCCCCCTCCCCACCTTACCCATAGACCCCCCCATAAGTACTTTAAATCCACTTGAATACAGAGGGCAACAAGCACTTCAGGAGTAACCCGCCTGCTCAGGGGGGGTCCCCTTTACCTACCCCCCCTAAAAAAAACCAACCCCTCCTTCCTGCAAGCAGCAGAATTAGCCTGGACTCCATCACATCCCCCCCCCCTGCACAATGGGAATTTGTTCTTCTAAATAAGACACTAATTGCTGGCGAGAGCAAGGAGGCCCTGGGCCACCACACGCGGGGCCGAATGAATGCGCCTTGATTGGCAGGGAAGGCTTTGGCGGTGCCCTAACGAAGTGCTCGGCGGTGCCCTAACGAGCCTGTGGTGTGTTTGGAGCTGGGAAGATGGGCTTTTGGTTCTACCTCAGCTTAGAAGAGGGTTGGGGAGCTCCACGCCATGCTGGCCAGGAGGACCTGCAGGTGTCTGATGAAAGCCCTGCATGTCTACGGGAAAAACTTCAGTGGTTATTTACAATGCTGGCCGAGACTTTTTTTTCCTTAGAGAAAGGGAAAAGAAAAACAAATCCCACTTGACCGTGCTCTTGGCTCCAGCAGGTTGTTATTTAACCCCTTTGTCACCCATAATCATAGAATCATAGAACCATTTCGGTTGGAAAAACCCTTGGGATGATCAAGTCCAACCATCTACCCCACTCTACAAAGTTCTCCCCTACACCATATCCCCCAACACCACATCTAAACGACTCTTAAACTCATCCCAGGATGAGACTCTGAGACCCAGGACTCAACCAGCTCCCTGGGCAGCCTATTCCAAGGCCCAACCACTCTTTCTGTGAAAAATTCTTTCCTAATGTTCAGTCTAAACCTACCCCGTTGGAGCTTGAAGCCATTCCTTCTTGTTCTGTCACTACCTGCAGGAAAAGACCAGCACCAACCTCTCTACGGTGTCCTTTCAAGTAGTTGTAGAGAGTGATGAGGTCACCCCTCAATCTCCTCTTCCTCAAACTAAACAACCCCAGCTCCTTCAACCATTTATTCTCCAGGCCCTTCACCAGCTTGCTTGCCCTCCTCTGCACCCACTCCAGCACCTCAATGTCTCTCCTGGATTGAGGTGCCCAGAACTGGACACAACACTCATAGTGTGGCCTCCCCAGTGCTGAGTACAGGGGGACAATCACCTCCCTACTTCTGCTGGTCACGCTATTTCTAATCCAAGCCAGGATGCCATTGGCTTTCTTGGCCACCTGGGCATGTGTACTCACCCCCAGTAACGGTGAGCCTGGCAGAGGCTGCCCAGAGAGGTGGTGGGGTCTCCTTCTCTGGAGACATTCCAACCCCACCTGGACATGTTCCTGTGGGACCTGCTGTGGGTAGGACCTGCTTTGGCTGGACGATCTCCAGAGGTCCCTTCCAACCCCACGTGATTCTGTGCTTCTACCCTCCTCTTACATCCTCCCCCCTCTGCTCCCCAACCAGGTGCAACACCCCGAAAAGCCTTCACCTATGGGAGACGACCCTCCCATGGCTTGTTAGTGAAGCACACACACACACACTCAGCACTGCACTTTCTAAATATAATCTACTACCTAGCAATTACTGAGCGTAGAGAGTAGGACTGGAGTTGTATTGACTTGCAAAGCCCACACAGTCGGAATGCAGCCCAAACAAATCAATGGCATATTTAGCCAAATAAACTGCTCCAGCAAACTGATGACTCCGAGGCCTCCACGCATTCCCTGGTCCGGAGGCACCTTTTGCTGGATATACCCCAGAGTCCGCAGGAAAAACAGTTTTAAAAGCATGAGGCCAACCGACGCCGACGCTATGCACCCGACTTCCACATCGCCAACCAGATGACACCCAAGAAGTCTCACCCAACCTCAATTATTACATTTTTCTGCCCACTTACAGTCCCAAGAACACGGCCTCAGATGTTGGCAACCACTCCCATTTGTTCTCCCTTCTCCGTGAAAATCTGATGGTGAGAAAGATTTAGTGACACCCTTCTGGGGCTCAGATACCAGGGAAGGAAGGCTGAAAGGGGACTGGAAACACAAGCAGGACTATCAGAGCTCTTCCAGAAAACCCAGCTCCTTTTGAAATAGCAAACCCAGTCACTTTTTCAACCCGGGTCCCCCAATTTCATTTTTCAGCAAGAGCCAGAGCAGACGTTGGACCGTTTGCACCCCGAGACTGTCTCCCTTCCTCAGAGAAGAAGAGGAACTGGGAAGAAGAGGTAGAGGAACCAATGAGGACCTGCAGAACCTGCTATGGACGGAGCCAGGTCGCAATAATCTCTGTGCAAGCACCAAACACGTCCCTGAGCAGACGGGGTCTGCTCTTCCCACAGCTTTGTGTCTGGGAAGCAAAAACATTCCCCACATGGCAGCCACAAGTCAAATAACCTCCGTACCTTAGGTCATCTTCTCCAAACCCTTTAAAAAATAGATATATTATTAAACAGGCAAATGTCAACAGAAAACGTAATTTGGAAAGAAAAGACCCGAAATGTTTGTTTTGAAAAGCGATTTTGAAAATGGACGTTTTCCAGGCTTTTTAATTTCTCCTTTTCTTTCTTTCTTTCTTGGCTGAAACTCTTCACCAGATTTGGCAGGGCTTCACAGATGGCGCTGGCCGACCCACAACTGAATTTGCAGAGAATAAGCTATTTGTCCAAACGAAGCAAACATGCCCAGATTTGTGAGGCTCCAACCCTCTCCCACGCTGCTCTCCCTGCCACCGCAGCTGTCCTCTCGCCCACCCCAAGGCAGAGCCTCCTGCAAGAGACTGCACGGAGGAAAGCTCCTCTAGAGCAAGCAAGGAAGTGCTCCTTCATCAGCAGAGGGATGCAGATGGGCAGTGAGCATCTCCTGCCGTGAGCGGTGGAAGATGCAACAGCACCCTGCTTCTCCCTGTGCTCGACAGGAAAAGGATATTTGTACCCAAAAGGGCTGCTCTATAGAACTACCAGATGGTTTGGGTTGGAAGGAACCTGGGGACACCTCCCACCACACCAGGTTGCTCCAAGCACCCTCCAACCT
>BJBW01010183.1:10176-22749 GCA_004320125.1 Scolopax mira
GGTTTTTTTTAAGCTTCCACTAGATGGGTCAACATTTAATTGCAGCGGTGGCACCAAGAGCTCCTTCACAGTAAGATTAGATGGGAACCCAGTAAATGTTATTTTGACGGTAGATAACGAGCGCCGCAGCCCAATTCCAGTTTTGAGGTGCTGATTACGGTGCAACTCATTTGCATTTACAGACAAGAACACAACACGTACGAGCATCAGGCCCTCGTTTGACTAGATATCGTTAGCCAAGCTCCATTTGGGATGAGAAGATGCACAGGCCCAGGTGACACCTTCCAATTTGCATGGCAGCAGAGCTTTGCTTGAGAGATGACCTTGCTGGGCAGTCCCAGGAGCTGCACATTGGAGGGAAATGGCTTGAAACCACTTAAACCTGTGACCTACGCAAGGGCTGCTGCTTGAGAAAGGCTGGGAGATGCATTAGGTTGAGAAGAAGCTGCCACAGAAAAGTTTTAAATATGAAAGAGGCTGGACTATATGAAAGGAAGTTGGAATGAGTTGCTATCAAGACAGCTTGATGTTCCCGTGCATGACCATAAGGCAACACAGCATTGCCTCCACGAGCACAAGATTTCTTTGAGCCCCATGAGAAACCAAGAGAATTTAAGTGCAATTAGTCTGCAACGATAAGCAACTGTCAATTAGCAAACTCCTTCCAACAGTAAGGGTTGGAAGGGACCTCTGGAGATCATCCAGTCCAACCCCCTGCCAGAGCAGAGTCACACAGAGCAGGTCCCACAGGAACGTGTCCAGGTGGTTTGAATGACTCCAGAGGAGACTCCACCACCTCTCTGGGCAGCCTCTGCCACCCTCAAAAGAATTAAGTTCCTCCTCATGTTTAGATGGAACTTCTAATGTTCCAGTTTGTGCCTGTTCCTTCATCCTGTCCCTGGGCACCACTGAAAAAAAGTCTGGCCCCATCCTCCTGACACCCACCCTTGAAGTATTTATAGGCATTGATCAGATCCCCCCTCAGTCTTCTCTTCTCCAGACTAAGAAGACCCAAGTCCCTCAGCCTTTCCTCAGCAGAGAGATGTTCTAGAACCCTAATCATCTTTGTAGGCCTGATGCAGGGGGCTGATGATGCTTAAAGTGATCCTAGCTGGAGTTGACTGCACAGTTTGAGGAAGACATCCAGCCAGAAAGTATAGCAAGAAGGACCACGTATGGAGCCACAACACAGGAGCATAACGCCCCTGGCTTCTCTGGGATAACTGGAAAGGCAAAAAGGTCCCCATGATACGATTGTACTGGTTTCCTCTGTTCTGATGCTGGAACATCCCAAAAGAGTTCATTTCAAGCCGCTCACCTGGTATGAACAAGGCGGAAACGATCAGGAACCTTGTGCTCTCAGCCAGAAGCCACAGAATTCACTGCTCTGACATTTAAAATCAGTCACGGGAGGAACCAGAGACAGATCCAGAACCATCGAAGGCAACAGCAAAGAGTAGTTTACACGGCCATACATCTGCCTCTAAGCTAAACCACTAGATGTAATATTTGCATTGCTACAGCTTCCATCAAGAGAAGTATGTTACCATGGCGATTGTACATACTGGTAGGAACAGAGTATTTAATGTACGAATAATAATCAAACTTCTCAAACAAGCAAGGAATTTTAAGTGTATTTTAAGTGAAACATCATAAGGAGAAAATACAATAATTTCTTTTCCCAGTTGTGTTGGGTACAGTTGGTTTCCTCTTTGCGAGGATTCAAGAAGCGCCAAAATGCTTCTGAAAGAGAAACCGTGGTTATAAAACCACAGAATTGAGAGTGTGACCCTAAACGTGTGCTAGATCTGACACCCAGCCACAGATTCAACTGTGTTTTGGGGGCCGTGCCCCATCGCAGGTTTTACAAGAACGTACCAGGTCTGTTAAAAACAAAATGCTTTTCATGAGTTTGTGCAGCCGGAATATTTCACTCGTTTAGACTTCCTGAAGAACTGCATTACTTAAAGATGTGGCCTTTTGCCTCATGTGAAGCTTGTTTTAGGTTTCTATAGACTTTGCTAAAATGCTTTTTTACTCCAAGAAACCTACACAGTCATTTAGAAAGTGCAAGCGTGTCAAGCCACCTCAGCAACAGAGACATAAAACCCCCAAATCTACAACCAACCATCTCCTCAGGCTGTAAAGCCCTTGGGATGTGACATGTTTGTAGTCAAAGCAGACAGATGCAGAGGAGGTCAGCAGCTGAATTTTGGCATCAATTTTTATTTAGGAAAAAAAAAATTATCTAGGAGTACCCCAAGTTCTTGATTTTAAACAAGATAAAGAGTTTAAGGAGAAAGCGTCAAAATAAATATTTTCATTCTGGTAAATCCAGAGTTATATTCTGTCAAAATCAGCTTAATTTTAAAATCAGTTACCAGTTCTGGAAACAGAGTCTCCATCCTCTTTGTTCCCCTTCAGCAGGATCCTTTCTTGCCCCCCAGGGATGCTGAATTGGGCCCCAGAGAGTCACAGAGGGGATGCTGATACTCTGCATTGGCTTGAGCTACATCATAACACCGAATTGAGAAAGTGTTAAATACAGGAATCCTGAGAATTGTTTTAATAAACACTTCACACCAGGATGTCTCTTCAACAAAAATCCTAAAGTTCTCTTTAAAAGAGGCTTCACACAAACAAACTCAAGCTTGAACTATTAAAACACCCAGCGAGAAGGAAACACATTTAAAGTCTAGGATCCTGCTCCCTTGGAATCAGGATAACAGCACGGCAGCTCTCCATGGCCTGCCAGGAACATAATTCAGTGGAATTTTTCATTTTGGTTTGGGTTTTTTTTTTTTTTTTTGTGTGTGTGAGTCTCAACAGAGGTGAGACTCACCAGGAAGTGCCGGTTTAGCACAAAAAAACCCACCCTGGCAACCCCCCAAGAACTGGTCCACGTGATAAGCATATGTGATGAAAGCAATGTTGGGGTTTTTTTGTATTTTTTAAAAGGATTTTGTAAACCAGGGTCTTCAGAATTGAGACAGCAACAACTATTTGAAGTGGCAGCTAAAGCAAGCTGTGCTTAAACTGAGAGTAAGACTCAGAACCCAGAGCAAGCACTGAAGTGGACAGTGCTGGTGAAAATTAAGCACTGGTCCTCACAAAACTTCTTCAGCTTTAAGCATTCAATGACAATTAATGTCCCTGAGCTTATCTGCTTAACATCAAAAATCCTAGCAGCAAACTGCCACCCATCTGGGAGTTTTCTGTACCAACCACAACAGCAATAAAGTCTCTCAAAGACATTTTGGAAAATATTTCTCCCTCTGAAGTATAGGGCACAACTGTCATTTGCTTGTTATACAATACTTTGTTACTTGAGCCAGAAGCTCCAGCATTTCTGAGCCTTCCTGGAGAAGGGTTGTTATCAGCCAGTCCTCAAAGAAACAAGCTTTAAAACAAATCACAGAAAGCACGGGTGGTTTCTACAGCATGGGTATAGGAAATAAAAGCAAATCAAATTGGCAAATTAAGCTAGAGATGAGGAAAAATTCCCTTGACCTCAAGTAACACAAGGGAAAAGTCATCATGTGGCTTCAATCCAGATTTCCCACCACCCATAACAGCCCAGTCTGAAGTAACACATGATGCCCCACCACATACAGGTGTTTGTTTCGGGGTGGATCATACCCTGAGGCACCTGTGGATTTCTGTTCCTTTCAAACCACTTGATTAGAAATACATTTTCTCAAGAACGAGTCAAATTTTGCTCTTCTGCTGATTCTCAGGTTCAGCAGATGACGCACAGAGCGGCTGCGTTAGCAGGTGGTAAATCATCAAGGATGAACGTTGCCCTTGAGGTTGTCTACATCTTATCAGTTCAATCCCCTTTGCATAGATATGTTCATTAACAGAATATTGTCATTAATAAGCCTGTTGATACAGCACCCACACCTTCTAAGGGCACATCTGAAAGCAGTGTCGGGGAAGCAGAGGGCAGAGCACCTTTTTTAGATCCCTTGCAAAATCACCAGGATCAGATTTGTCCTTTTCTCTGGGCTTGAGCAAGGAGTCCTGACAGAGCCTGCCAGAACTTCTGGAGAGATCAGATTTGTTTCTCCCCTCCTCAGCTTTGTTAAAAAAGTATCTCAGGATGTTTTAAAGGAACAGCTCAGACATGATTCTACACACAATGTAGGGTTTGGGACCTGAAGGACAGAACAAGAGACGATTTTACTCAATATCTGACCTACAAAACTGGTGAAGTTATGACAACCATGACCACAGTTTCCAACACAGACCATACACTGTTTTCTCTCATACTAAAGCATAAAAAAAAAAAATAAATAGAAAAACACCCATGATTTTGGAACAAAACCTTGGTTACATACAGCCACTGAACTAACAGACACTTTTCTTTCTTTCTAGGTCGCCTGCAAAATAAAGAGAAACACCAAACAGTCCCATGTACCAGGAAACTGCAGTTCAGTTTTGCAAAAAGGTAGAAGAGATTCCTAAATGTCACAAGTTTGTACCCACAAACACCTATGACAATCCAACACGCCACTGTCATCGCTATTAAAGCAATTATCCCCTTTATTCTTACTATGTAATGAGAGCAACCTGTAGCCTACTCAGTGCTTCCTTGGTAGATCCCATAAATAGATCCATCATCCCAAGTGCTGGCTGTAAACAGGTTTTTTTTGCCCCAGCTTTGTTTTGTTGAGTCCATCTGGCAACCTGTATTTAAAGGTTTAATTTATAAAGATGAGTCTGTCACTCAGTTTTCTACCTACTCCGAAGTCAGGTTGGCTTCTACCGCATGTATCTTCCTCAAGAAAATACTGATAGATGTTTTCAAGTTCAGACAGAGGGCCAATATGTGTCTTTTCCCATCCATCAAGCCACTAACTCGAGCTGCAAACATGGCACAGTTTTCACAGTTCATCACCAAAACACCTGGAAAAGTTCACTTCTTTATCAGGAAAATTAAGTCATCAGGCTGGTGCTTCGTTAGCCTCAGCAATTCCTCTTCCATCCCCGCTCCTACCATCAGCTTTTGCATCAAAAAGTTAAAACACTTGCCTGTGAAAGAGTATTTTTAAAAGCCTTGAGTGCTTCCGAGGGGTTTTTTGGCTTTTCCCAAGGGATTAACTGCACAGGATTTTCCTGAAGTTTAAGGTATAAAGATACATTGTGCTCGAGAGGAAGACATGAAAGAGCCATACTTGGAGCCTAACAATGATCCCCACGCCAGCTTCCTCGCCCAACGGAAAGGCCAGCAGAAAGGTTGCCAAGGAAGGAGCCCAACAAAGGGTTTGGGGGCTTGGTTTGGAGATGTGAATGCACCCGTGGGCCTCAGCTTGCCAGCCACCAACAAAACCCCAGCGAGGCAGAGCCGGGGTGGCACCGGTGCCCAGAATGGAGGTTGCCCTCCCCCTGGGACCCCCGCCACATTGCATTCAGTCATGTCAAATACCATTTTTTTTTTTTTTTTTTTTTAAACACTTTCTAGGCTTTGAAGACCAAGCCTTCGTTCAGAGAGGCTGCACCAGAAGCAAAAGCCAAGTTGTCCAGGCTATTTCTCTGGCTTTCCCCAGCTCTGCCAAACTTCCAATCTCAGCAGCTCGCAGGAAGGCAGGGGTTTGTTAAAGCCACTCTGGCACAAGTGACAACATCACAACCAGAGGAAGGGAAAAAGGTAGTTTTTGGGGGTTTTTTTTGTTTGGTTTTGGTTGTTTTGGTTTTTTTTTTTCATAACACAACTGGCAGAACAGCAGAGGGTGTTGCTGAAACACAGGAACACTCAGTCCTCATGGCTGTGGCCGGGTGGTTTCCTCTGAAAGCTCCTCTGAACCATACAGATGGAAGGGCTGGAGAGAGACCAGGAAATTTCCCTGGAAGGGTTTGGAAGGTGCTCTCCCAACTGCCCAATTTAAAGCACTTTGAAGAAAAGCTCCCCATCCAGCAGGAGCATCAAATCCACTTTGAGAGAGGAAGGAGGAAAGAGGAGCAAGTTTACACCTGCTGGAGTCAGGAGCTCCCCATCATCCAGCCCTTCTGCTGCTGATCCAAAAGCTTGTTCTAGCACATCTGCTCAGGCTTAATTATCCCCCTTCCTTCTCAACTCCCTAACGAGAGGCACGTCAGTTATCGTGACGACGGAGCCCAGGGGAGTTCTACAAATTAGCCATCCCAATTTATGGCCAGGTCTTTCTGAGAGCTGCAGGAAGAATGCTTGCCTCAAGGTTTCCTGCAGGAATAACAAAACCTGAAGTTTGTTACGTGGATCAAATTTTTTTTTTTAAAAAAAAAAAAAGCAGCAATCAATTTAAAACTAAACTTTGTAATCCAATTTTGCATAAATCACCCTAAAACAAGCCCCACTATCGATATAAAAGCTATTGTTTGACCACTGCTATTCCCAGCTTTTAGACTGTTATTGAGCTTTTGAGAACCAAGGCAGTACTTTCTTGTAATTAGTTAAATTCAGCCAAAACAGAAGATTCCTTGACATCATCTGTTTGGATCACCATTATAGAAGGGACAAAGGAACACTACTGCAACTGCACTAAAAACTAATTAACACAGTTTAGTCGTTAGCGGGTGCAGCTGCCTGAAAAGTGGGATTTTGTCACCGAGTTTGAAGTATCTCCTCCTTCAGAGACGAGCTGAAAAAAAAAAAAATTAAAAAAAAAAAGCCCAAAGCTTACACCACTACAGAACAAAAAGCCTAGTGCTGACCCCTGCCAGATGCTCTGAATTACAGGTGACCTCCAGCAGACCCAGAGAGAATTTCAAAGACACACATTTATCACAGCCTTCTTTAATAAATCAGAATTAAGCAGACTTGACAAACTTGAAGCCATTTTAGATGACAATATCACTAAGCCACAGAAAATCCCCAATTAACCAGCGTGCTACTGCAAATAAATAGAATCCCAAAACAACCAAGGAAGTTAAAATAAAGGACTGCTTGGAACTGCGGAACCAGGAGGCTGCTCCCAGCAGCCTCAAAATTTTCCCTTGTACTGTCAGAGTGACTTGTTTTCCCCCTCTTTACTCATCTCTGCTATCTTGACAATTTTTCACATCCCCAAACCAGCGTAGATCTTGACAGCAATTGGTGTTCAACAATTAATGGGTTTGGGGCTACCAAGGCCAACGTGGGCAACGAAAAACTGGACAGACTTTTCCTCCTGGCCACCTGGAACTACTGTCAACCCAAATGGGACTCAAGCCCATGATCTGCAGCATAAGAAGCTCCATATCCTCAGCAAACTGTTAATGCTCTTCCCTAAAACTCCCTCTTTGCTGTTATTCAGGAACTTTGGAAACAAACCTTAGTGGTGTAACTGCTCTGTGCAATTCAAAAGGAAAAGCAGGTGGGGATTTCACCTGTCATCTTCAGCAGACGCAGGACGGGTTGTAGGGCACAGCCCAGAAATAGGGACCAGGCAGAAGGCTGGATACAAAGCCTCACACTTCTGGCTCACGTGCTAAATTTAGTCTAGTCTGGTAATGACCTAAAAACGGTTGATGTGGGTTTCTGTGACGCATGTGGCAGCCTGGTCAGCTCCATTCAGTTCCTGAGAGCAGAACGTGCACATTGCAAAGTCCTGATGCCTTTGGGATGAAAACAGGAGAAACTGAATGGGTGAAAAGCAGTTATTGATTCAGGCCTATATCCAATGGCTCTGACTGAGCCAAGCGGATTTGGCTTCCGATCTATCCTTTATCTTCCCCAAGAATTAGGGGGACATTCTCCCACCCAAACCTGGCTGTTTTACGTGCTCTTGACCACAAGTTTTGTGTCTTAAAGAGAATGAGCAAGGGAAAACTAACACCAGTGAGAAGGCACACTTATTCACAGAAGCACATAACCTGCCAGCTCAGGACCCTCTTTCCTTTAGGGGTCTTTTCTCCTGTTTGAAGCTCCTTGTGAAGGAGAGTAAAAGGCTTCAGCACGGTAACACCATACAATCGACTGCACAGCCTTTCCCTGGGTGCTCAGCAACAGATCCCTGGCTGCTATTTGACATAAAATGAAACCTACAGAGGATTACGAAGCTCATCTATCTCAAGACTCACTTCTTGTGCCTTCCAAGCCTGCAGAAAACTGGTGGGAGAGAGTTGTAGGCAGAACATCCTGAAGCGTCCTAATTACACTGAACTTCAGGTAGCAGAGAAGAAACCTGTGACTTTGGAGGCACAGAGGACAATTTAAGGACTCATTTGCTACTGAGCTGTAAGTAGCCCGAGACTCTTTAAAAAACTCACATTAATGCAACTCCTGACCCTGAAGAATCCTGACCCTGAAGAAGCCACACCGAGCAGGAAGCCCTCGCCAACAGATAAACTGAAGTCCAAAGGTAAAAAAAAAAAGGGAAACTACATCAAACACAATATTCACCAGTAGAGGACTAAGAACTTCTGGCACTAACAAGACAGAGATGCTGGTTCAGGCTCAAACCAGGCAGATATAACTAAAGCTGTTCTCATACATCATCCCCACTTACACAACCAACTCCAGAGCTGGTTAATGGAGGAAATTAATGGAGGAAAAAACCAATGGAGGAAACCAGCTTGTAAAGCTCCAAAGCCACGTGCCCAACGTTGAGAAGAGGCACCAGCAGCACCTGGGCTCTCGAGGCACCTCTGCACAAGAGCCTCTGACAAGCCCCCATGCAGATTACAACCCCAGCAAGAGCATTTCTTGCTATGACTAAACATGTAAATCCTTGCTGAACCCTGAATCTTCTTCTGACGCATCGCACTGAAGTGATGAAAGATTTATTTTTCCTTTTTACAATGAACTGACATTTTAAAAGCTAAAGGAGGTCCATCTCAAAGTATAAATCTTCAGTGAGAAGTCACTCTCAAGGTGAGTCAAGGGACCACACCTGAGGAGCTGCACAAATTGACATGTGTCTGCAGGAACCCATGTGAAGCAGCTCGGGGAGAGAAGCTCTCACGTTGGCATTTGATTACTCCAAATCCTAACGCAAGAATCTAATCCTCTCGCTGTGACGTACACCAAGAATCAAACACACCCCTCTCCTAAACAATCTATACCCTAAATCTGTAAAATTGAGTTTAGCAACGGAGGACAGGCGGATGGTTTAATCCCCCAGTGGTCAATAAGCCGAATACCAAATTCATTTCACTGGGTCAGCAAATTTTCTTATTTCTTTCAGAGTGCACACACATTTGGGGAATGCTTTTAAATGCAAAATAGCACTTTCTGATGGATGCAAGCGTTTGATATCATGAGTACGTTATTGCTAATTATTTCAATTTTACTACATTTTCTTTGTTTCATTTGGCAAGATCTAAGTCTCAATATTATGATGGGGAAATTCAAGGGGTGACCAACAATTAAGGTGGGGGTTGTAGTTTAAAGGACTTGCTGAAGCCATGGGAGTGGATTTCTTCAGTCTGAACCCCAAGCAGTGTTCTGAGATGCACCCCCCTGCCCCTGTGGCTCTTCTCTACATGTAAAACACACAGCTTTTGCTTTCTGCAAAGTTAATGGCTATTTATTTACTGGTGAAACCTCCTCCTCCTCGATCCAAACAAGGCAAGTAGTTAAACTTACCTTTTCAGGGCAACCTTCTGCCAACCTCAAACAAAAGAAAACGTGGCAGAAACCGTGAAGTAATAAAAAAAAATAAATAAATCTGGATTATGACTAATTTATAACTTTCTCAGCAGCGGCAAACAAGCCAGAATCTGTTTAAATCCAAGACCTCGGAGCTTTTCCACAAAACACACGAGTTCATTATGATGTCCACAACTTTTTCAAAAGCCATAAGCTCGTTTGCAGGGCGCAGTCACTCCTATCAGGCACGAGAAAGGGTGAGTTAACACCTCCCCACATACCTTCCCTTTCAAGGAACGCAGAATCCGGTACCGAGTTACAAGGATCTGATTTCTGACATCTCAACTTTTCGGCAGGACGCTATCTCTCCCCCCCCCCCCCCATCCCAGTCTCTCAAAGCCACATTCTCCTCTTGGGATCTAAGCTTACCCCAATAACCATGCACAGATTCCTCCCTTAGGCCAGGAATATTAAGTTACCTACAATGCCAGGCCCGTAAAACAAAACGCCGATCATTTAGCTTCCTTATTTTCACTGCTTCCCTCCTTTCACAACTGACACAGTGGCAGGTTGAAAGGCTCAAAAGAAAAAAAAAAAAAAAAAAGGAGGAAAGAAAACAAAATAAAGGAGGAGGTGGCTCCAGTAGCACCGAGGAGTAAGTCAGTACAACCGTGCTGAGTCACATCGCAGTTAGATTTGACATTTCCAAGAGAAGTGCTTCACTCCTAGAAGGGTTGTTTCTTTATTTGAGCCTTGTTTACTTTACCATCCTGTCAGACAAATTAAGAGGACTAAAAAAGCAAGGCCATCACCAAAAACTTGCACGGAAATCAGCCCGCGACATGGCGTTCTTCTCCAAGCAAACTGCCACTGGCAACGTGAAGAAGATGCCTTCAAGAAGTGTGGCAACACGATGTTATGGAGGAATTCTCCCAGGTACCATCAGCAGACACGTCTCTCACCCAGAACAGAAGCTCAGCAGGAAAATAGCCTGGTTATTTGGAGGTTGAAAACTTGCCTTGCTGCTGTGTGAAACCAGCACTCTGCCCACATTCACGTTCAGCTGCGTTGGCTTTGAAGATTTGAGGAGGAAGGTCAGTGAGTTTGAATTAATGGCATTAGACGGAAGAAAAACACAACCAGTTTAATTTGCCTTCAGCAGAAAAGAGGGTGTAATAGAGCATTAGCTTCCATCAGCTTCCCCTGATGAAGAAGCTTTCCTTGAATGTATCATCAGGGAGAAACCTCTCTCCACCTCTAAAAAGAAAGAAAAATTAAAAAAAAACCCAAACCAAAATTACTTTCCCCAAACAAAAGAGCTTGGAACAGCCAAGACACGAAGGCAAGTTTTGGACTTCCTCTGTCATCAACTCCATGCCACGTTCAGCTCCTCCAGGTTTCAAAAACTCCAGGTTCTTCTCAGTGCAGATCTCCCAAGGCTGGCACTTCATTTAAAGAAAAGCCAACACTCCCCTTCCCCAAATGCATTGAAAAGCCAAACCTGTTTTTCTTTTCAAAACATAAAAAGATCTGGCTTCAAACCATTCACACTTGACTGAGAAAGACTTAAAGGAGCAGCTTCGTTTGCCCCTAAAATCAAGATGAGTCTTGACTCTTCAACGGTGATCGAATAGCTTCGTAGCAGAGTTCTAAAATGCCACTGCAATCTAGAAACACCTTTAAGAGAGAAATTTTTTTCAATCTCTGGGCAGACCTCAGCAGACAACCTGGGTTTATCTTATCATCCAGTTTTTCTGCTGCAAAGGAAGGGGTGTCTCATGGGACATTTGCTCCTGCCCCAACGTGTCGCTTCGCGGCTCCGGAGCAGGCCTGGTCCTGCCACCACCGAGCCAAAACAACCCAGCACAGCTCACTGAGAAATGCCAAAGTGCTCAAGTTAATAATTTATCAATCTTTTCTACTTCACATCTAATAATTTACCACGCCGGAGGTTAATCAGGGACACGCAGGCCTGATTTGGTACCACATGCTGATTTTTACCTTTTTTTTAGGGGATCTGCTTGATAACTGTGTAATTATCTGAGCCTACCCTAAATCCTTTTCGGTTTTAAGTCAAAAATCTCAGATTTTATGACCTGCCAGAGCGTCAGCACACTTAAGCTTACCTTTCAATGTCATACCTTGCTCAGGGGCCAGGAGCAGGCAGACCAGCCACTATTCATCCTCCCTCAATACCGTTCATTCATTATGCATCCCACTACCTCATCCCCTCTCGTTCACCTCCGTTCCAATATAGTCTGTCCCAACACAGTCATTATAAAAGGTCCACAGACGACTGACTAGAAACAATCAGCTGTTAAACAAGGAGAGAACCCAGGCAGTTGGGAAGGCAGCAATGATTTGCACATCTATAATTTACATGCCGAGTCCCCCACCACCGCTCTCGCAGGAGAGAGCGCTCAAGGCCAGGTGAAAAAGCCCACTGGAATTTGGAAATAATGCAAAATTTATCTAACAATCAACTGTCAGCTTTTAACCTCAACCTTTCACAGGGGATGACAAATGCCTCCAGGGTTAAGCTCCCCTAAAGGGTAGCAACTGTCATAAACGCAGACTTTTCCTAACGAAGACATTAACACAAATTTGAAACGTTCGTTTTTAAGGCAGTATCACCAAAAAAAAAAATACTGAAGCCAGCTACAGCCAGAATCTTTCAGAGTAATCCACCCAGACATTATTGTACAATCTCACAGAAGATATTTTACGCTTCTTTCTTCTAGCATTTAGTCCAAGGAAAGCACGCACCAGAGAAATGCAATCATTTCTGGAAACCAGCAGTTGACCCTCTGAAAATGATCGAAAAAATCCCTTCCTCACACTGAGTCACTAATATCTAGAAGTCTACACCACCTCCTGCACTCTCCTGTATGTGGACCATGCAGAATATACAGGCTTGCTCTGTAATCCACATTTAAAAGGGATTAAGACTCCCATCATCTCAGTTCAAAAGAGATACCTACAGATCCACCCCCTCCCACCTGATCTGAAACACCTCATGCCAA